>JASTWL010001160.1:0-50306 GCA_035220575.1 Temnothorax rugatulus
AAATAAATAAATAAATAAATAAATAAATAAAATAAATAAATAAATAAATAAATAATAAATAAATAAATAAATAAATAAATAAATAAATAAATAAATAAATAAATAAATAAATAAATAAATAAATAAATAAATAAATAAATAAATAAATAAATAAATAAATAAATAAATAAATAAATAAATAAATAAATAAATAAATAAATAAATAAATAAATAAATAAATAAATAAATAAATAAATATTTTGAAATAGATTCGGCCATCTAAAAAGAAAACATTAAATTGCCGTAACGTAACATTTTCATGTTCGACACTTTCGCACATACGTTTGACAATAGCGCGAAATTATCAAACTCAATCATTTCACTTTATAACCTTAAAATATATAGGAACGAAACGCGTGTTTCTAAAATCACTGTGCAATCTAATTTTATAGTGTTTTAGCTTATCAAATCCGTCGGCATTATTTCTCTAATGTAAATATTATGTTACTCACCTCTTATCGAAACTACCAGCAAAATCGCAACGAGCAAGCAGAGAAACTTCCAGAGCGCACTCTGTTTACATGGGCGGCCGGAACGCATTGACGGCGCATGCGGGGGGAGTATTTCGTGTTACTCTATGATATTAACATCATTGTAGGCGCGTAATACAAATAGTTATTGAGATAAACAATGGCGCGGAATTGTCAACGGCGCGGTAATTGCCAACTCTCCCCTACGTACTATACGTACAGATTACATATGAGAAAGAATATACATATATAAGCGTATATTTTTTGTATAGATTATATACATTTATATTTCTTTTTACGTGAAAAATTTGTTATCGAGTATTACAACTATTACTTGACTCTTTATTTTGCGCGCCTATATATAGTATGTGTTAAAATACCATTAGGCGTGCATCTAAAAAATTGTCAAAATTTTCGACATTACGAAGACCCCTATTTCTTTCACGAAATTAGATGGAGACGTTTGAAGTTTAAATGGCATGCACGCATACATGCATTCACACATGCACACACACGCATACACGCAGGCAGTGTAGGAGTCTCCTACACTGCCTGCGTGTATGCGTGTGTGTGCATGTGTGAATGCATGTATGCGTGCATGCCATTTAAACTTCAAACGTCTCCATCTAATTTCGTGAAAGAAATAGGGGTCTTCGTAATGTCGAAAATTTTGAAAATTTTTTAGATGCACGCCTAATGGTATTTTAACACATACTATATACAGGCGCGCAAAATAAAGAGTCAAGTAATAGTTGTAATACTCGATAACAAATTTTTCACGTAAAAAGAAATATAAATGTATATAATCTATACAAAAAATATACGCTTATATATGTATATTCTTTCTCATATCTAATCTGTCTATAGTACGTATGTGTAGAGGAAAAATAATAAAAATAATAAAAATAATAAAATTAATAAAATAGTCATTTTAGTACGATTTTATTATAACAAGTACAATTTTAGAGAGAGAGAAAGAGACAGAGAGAGAGAAGAGAGAGAGAGAGAGAGAGAGAGAGAGAGAGAGAGAGAGAGAGAGAGAGAGAGAGAGAGAGAGAGAGAGAGAGAGAGAGAGATTGTTCGTTGACTACAAAAACTTAACGAGTAAGAAGCAGGGATTTTTTGTGAAACCTGATTGTTGGCCTAGGATCATAGTTAAAATTTTCAGATCACCGCAAACTTTCCATTGATGTTCCAAATACTTAATTTTCTCCAATACTATCTGCAAATTCTCGTAAGTCTCTTTGAGCTTCGTTGAGTCCCTGCTTCTTATGTTTATGGGATAGTAGGGACAGGATAAATCACTATATTCAGAAAGAATGGCCAAGAGAACGGAGTTTCATCCAGGATCAAGGAACATCATACGCAGGCCATTGATTGATCCTTCGAAAATTCTGCTACCACCTCTTCATATCAAGCTTGGTCTCATGAAGCAGTTTGTCAAAGCTTTGAATAAAGATAGTGACTGTTTTCAATACTTAGGAAAGAAGTTTCCCGCGATAAGTGATGCAAAATTGAAAGAAGGTATCTTTGATGGTCCTCAAATTCAAACTCTTTTTCGAGACGAAAATTTCATTACACAGATGAATGACACTGAAAAAGCAGCGTGGCAAAGTTTCAGGAATGTATCTCAGAACTTTTTAGGAAATGAGAGGAGTGAGGATTACCAGAATTTGGTTGAAGAGTTGTTGAAAAATTTTAAAAAGTTAGGTTGCTCGATGAATCTCAAATTGCACTTCCTACATTCTCATCTTAACTACTTTCCTGAAAACCTTGGAGACTACAGTGAAGAACAAGGAGAACGATTCCATCAAGATATACATAAAATGGAAAATCGATACCAAGAAAGATGGGATATCAACATGATGGCAGATTACTGTTGGACACTAAAGAGAGAAACAAATCAGAATAAGAAGAAGAGATAGAGAAACCTACTGCATAGGTCATTCGAAGAGAAAAGAGTTCGCTACAAGAGAAAAACAGTATAAGAAGAACATCAAAGTAAACCTGATTCCGTACAATTTATTCTGAAGTAATACATATCCATGACATTTTTTTTCTGGATTCTTTACTATTCACGATTTTCAGTTTTTTTTTTATTTGTGATTTTGCCAAATTTTTTAGTAATGGAGCTCAACAGACTTCAGATTCGGAATCAGCGCATTAAAATACAAAAGAAACACACTTGATCCAGGTCAGAAAAAATTTTTCCGAATTTTCTCGCACTCGGTAACGTGATTTTTCGCAATTTTTAGCTATTTTTGCGATTTACTCGAAATTTTGAGGGTGTTTGGGCTAAACGGACTTCAGATTCGGATTCAGCGCGTCAAAATACATAAAGATAGGTGGGTCTGGTCAAAAGAACAGACCACTTTTTTTATTTTGTGTGCCTGTGTAATTATTACTTTTGTTTGGTTTGGAATGGACGACGCCGTATAAATTAACTACAATTTTCCGTTATCAATACTCTCTTAGAAATAAAAGACAAGGCATGTTAAACTTTTAAATAGAAAATACATTTGTGTTTTTTTCACCGTGTCATTACCGAGATATTTCTACAATCTTTAGAATCATGATTTAGAATGTATATTATTGTATATTATGTATATTATGTATATTATATGTACTTACACCAATAACTGACAACGTTATCTCGCTAGTCGTACTTCGACGAGATTATCTTCTCTCGATAGATCGCTTCTCGAATATATCCACACTAATATATCTCAATGCACGAAGAATGAATTATATTGGCCTGTATATCAGTCGGTTTCTTCTTAACAACACTCAACGGCAAGACGATTTCTTATCGTCAAAATAATCAATCTGTACGTCGATTGCAGTACTACACTTGTCCTTCGAAATACATTGTAGTGTTTTCATATCAACGGCGCAGTTGTATTTTACCAGAGAGAGAGGCCTGTACATACACATATACCCTTATGGAAAAATACACTCAACTTTTGGTGTTAACCGTTAAAAAAACACCAAAGAAAAACCCTTAAAGTTGGGTGTGATTTCGGATCGCCAATTGAAGGTTAACCATCATTTGAAGGTTAACCTTCAATTGGTGATCCAAAAATCACACCCAACTTTAAGGGTTTTTCTTTGGTGTTTTTTTAACGGTTAAACACCAACAGTTGATTGTATTTTTCCGTAAGGATACAGCGCGGTCACCCATCCGAGTCAGTACCGCACCTAACATCGCTTGACATCGATGATCGAACGGACTAGTGGCGATCTTTTGATTCTGACGCTTCCTTGTTGCTTATACTCCTATATAACATATATTTATAGCGTTCAAAAATCGTGTATTGATAATAACTGGTAAATATTAAAAATAATAATGCAATTACAATTAATGTACAATAATTATTAATATAAAATTCGTATATTTAACATAATATAATATTAATATAAAAACGTTAAAAGCATGCATGAGAACGCCTAAAGACGCTACCTGACAAAATAAAGAATTTATTTAATGAATTGAAAAATAATGAAGAATCAAATTTAAAGAAACATAAATCTAAAAAAAAATCTAGTCTTTATGTATGTGTGTGCATATATGTTCACGAAGTAAATTATAGTACTATATTATCAATACTCGATTAATAATAATAATAAGGGCCGTCAATTGACACTTAACGAAGATTAACACAATAACATTTAAACGACACCCAACGATAAAGGGATCATGGCGACACTGATTAAATCGACATAGAACATTAAAGGTTAACACCCTGTTAACACCAAACCAACATCCAACGATGAGGATCAATCTCCAACCTACACTAAACATTAAGCTTAATCTCCAACCTACACTTATCATTGAGAATAAACTCCTAATATACACTCATCATTCAGGTTTAAACCCACAACTTACCTAAACCTTAATGGTCAACACTCAATCTACACCTAAATTTAAGAGTTGACACTTAACTTTGATGGCAAACACTAAACTTACGCCCAAATTTGAGTGTCAACTCGCGTAAATTTAGTGTTAACACTTAACTTTGTGTGTCAACCATCGAAGTTGAGTGTACTTTTTCATAAGGGTATACATCACTTCATATATATTATAATATAAATATCTATCACGCGGCGATGGTCACGACCGTCATTATTTCTAGGTTATAATGTTAAACTTTTAAATAGAAAATACATTTGTTTTTTATTTTCACCGTGTCATTACCAAGATATTTCTACGATCTTTAGAATCATGATTTAGAATGTATATTATGTACTTACATACATCAATAACTGACAACGTTATCTCGCTGGTCGTACTTCGACGCGATTATATCTTCTCTCGATATAGACCGCTTCTCGGATATATCCACACTAATATATCTCAATGCACGAAGAATGAATTATATTGGCCTGTATATCAGTCGACTTCTTAACACATCAGTCGACTTCTTAACACAACACTCAACGGCAAGACGATTTCTTAAGTTTTTTCATTTGCTTTCCTCAGTTGAGGAAAAATATCCTCTTGAACTGGAATGTGTATATGTATGAGTGTATAAGTGTAACTGTGTATTTATGTCCGCGATGTGGTGAACTCGGGATGCCATACGTGCGTTAGGCCCAAGAAATTGCGTGGATCACTTCCCCCTGCGGCCAAACGATTTCTTATCGTCAAAATAGGTTATAATGACTGACAGCACGCTGTCCGCGCGAACGCACTGAGCGCAGTATCGATATATCGACTCGAATGGATTTACTCGCTGAGTCGATAATAAATATAGCCATACTAGCGCCGCATGGTGTCAAAAATATGAACCGGACAAGAATTTTTGAGCGATGTTGACGTTTCTTAATCTTAAATTTTCAGAATTTAGACTTTGCATCGCAATATCTCCGCTCGTAGGGCAGGTAGCGGAATATATTATAGGAGAAACCCCCCCCCCCCCCCCCATAGAGACCCCAAGCTATCGATCAAGCCTACTTAGAACTTGATCCGTTCACTCGTTATATGAGATCTCGAGTACTCGCAACCCGTCGCGTCGCGTAAAAGAGTCACGGTCGGTCTCGCTTTGCGTATAAAGAGTCACGCTCGGTCTCGCTTTGCGTATCCTTGACGCGAGACACTACCGTGTCTCTTGATTTTCCTAGGCAAATACTATTTGACTGAACCGCTGTTAGGCAAATGGTATTCAGCGAAACATGCATTAATGTATTTCAAGTAAGTACACATGTAGGCGGGTAAAGTCCTTCCTCCGCATAAAAAACTAATCTAACTCCAAGCCTATGTTGAACAAGATAATTCTTTAAACGTCTTGATTCAAGCAGTTAGGTATCACGCTGGGAGTTTGTTTAGTTTTATTATGTGGGGGAAGGGACTCCGCCCTCCCCCGCCTATTTGTGTACTGTTTATACACATGTGTATAATACATGTGTATAATACATGTGTATAATACATGTGTATAATACATGTGTATAATACATATGTACAGTACATGTGTCCTTCCCCCGCATAATAAAACTAAACAAACTCCCAGCGTGATACCTAACTGCTTGAATTAAGACGCTTGATTATTCCGCATGATTGATTAGTCATTCCGCAGAATTGATCAATCAAAACTTCGAAAGCATCGCTTTTTTTTCGGTAGGATACCTACATATTTTTCGGGCTCCCCCGATTGATTATCACTGTCGGGGTCACAAGAAAGGTTATACTTTTTACCAAGAGAGCCGCAAGAAAATGTCAAAATTCGGAAAAGGCTTTGTTCTGAATGCTGAAGGCTGAACCTAACCTACAATTTATATCCATTTTCCTAAAAAGCGTTTAGGCAAATGCTATTTGACTAGGAAAATAACATTTAAACACAAATAAACGGGCGAAAGCCATTTGACCAGGCAGATAGCATTTGCCTAGTCAGAAGCTATTTTCCTAAAATAACCATTTGCCTACGACATACATATTTATATCTATTGAATGATCAGTCATATCCTAGAGTTCTTCCACCTATCCACCTTTGAGTTTTATTTGTTTATATTTCTTTACCAGTTTTATAAAAATTAGTTGGCGTCCAATTGTTGGATGGATTTCACTGGAATAAGCGTGAACCATGTGTTAAAGTGAAAGAGAAAAATAAACACTTTATTTGAGTCACTTTTGACACAAAAAACAGAAAAATATAGTTCTAGCAGTGTTCGTACAAATTTAGTGAATAGTTCACTCCGAAATAGTTTAAAGAATAAACTTCGATTGCGCCGATTTCAGCCGATAATTTTACTTTTCGTCGAACTGTTACACGTGTTCGCTTTTTGACTTTAGGCAAGCAAGTAAAGAGATTCGAACGAAGATGATCTATCGCTCTTAGTATTGGTCAATACCAATAAAGTGCGCAACTTGCCAGTTACATTTAGAGTTCCTCTTAGGGAGTTCCTCTAGAGGGATTCTAGTTATACATTATTACATCAGCGCACTCACTTTCATCTATCGAGAAATTGCGCGCTTTACAAAAATTATTTCTAACACCAATAAATATTTTTGTTTTGAAATCTAGAACTCTGACGCCCCCGACGGCTACGGATTCGGCTGCGTCGGGTGAGGATTGTTTTGTAATCTGAATAAAATTAATCATAAAATCGGAAATAAAACAGCCTATCTCATAATTCTAGACTTAATGTCGTACAAATAATATATAATATTCAAATTATATTGCCGCCATAATACTTTGGCTCCAGATTTCTGATATTTTATCTCAAAATAAGATTGCAAAGAATTATAATAAAATCGTTTTAATCATATATGTTTCATTTAGAAATTACTTTACAATTGTTAATATAAATAAATGTTTTCTAATATCGAACGTTCTTTATATTAGTTAATTATTACCCGCTAAACAATATTTTGTTACAGAAATGTTTTTGTAACGTCGCAATATAGCCATGCGACATTTTACGTTTGGTTGCATAAACGTTTTAATAACATAAAAGGAACCAGAAATGTCCTGATTCAATTACCTTACATATGCGACGTTGCACTTACAACGTGTTTTAGGCGTTTGTAAAACTTTATATGTGCAACATCGCATTTACAACGTTTTTACGACGTTTGTGAAACTTGCATCAAACGTTAGGGAAACGTTACAACTTTCGTTCCAAAAACAACGTTTATACAACCAGGAACTTAAATTTTCCGTTTCACGGTTAATTTGCAACGTTGCATTTGTAACGTTTTTGTAACGAATGTATAATGCGGGGTCTACCAGCAGGAATAGTGGATTAGGTTGTAAGACGTCAGAATAAAACTGGTTTTTCCAGTGTAATAGGGCGTAAAGTTAGGCCGTCAACGGAATTGTTGAACCTCATTTTGTATGGTCTGTTCAACCATTTTTCTTATGACCTTAATCTAACTATTACACTGGAAAACCAGCTTTATGCCCTTACAGCTTACTGACGTCTTACAGCCTAATCCATCACTCCTGCATATATAATATGATATACAACATACGTAAATACGATCAATGAAAAACATAATAATTATTCGTTTATTAATTAATTTATTTTAATAAATTATTTTAATTTATTTTAATAAATACAGTATTGTGATGGTAAATGGGTTTAATGTCATTGCACATTTATTCTATAATACTATACTATAATGTCTATGTATATAATACTATAATGTCGTGTACGTTACACATCACACTAATAATTTTCGCTATCTATCTTATAAATGCGAACAGCCGCAAAACACGCGGTGCCGATTTTCTTTAGTTCGAACCCGCACTTACTAATTATACCTACTATCTGTCGCACGTGGAGGCCGGAGGTGTCGCTAACCGTAAGCCACGTGGCCGCCGCGGCGTCATCGTTAATCCTTAAACGAAAACTTAAAAAATAGTAATAAAATTTCGAAATTAATAATTTTTTTTTTATGTCGGGTGAATATCGGAAATTAGTGTCAGTCCTCTAGCATTAAGAGGACTGCAATTTTAAGTCTAGTGTCTCATGGTTAGAGGATATTCCTCTAGATTTTAAAATATCTTCTTGAGACCGTATTTCAGAGGAAAATCCTCTAAAATCAAGCGGGAGCCACTAAAAAATAGAAAATTTTTTTGGGAGTTAATTAATATCATGCGATATTTTTCGATCTGCCTCAGATATCCTGTGGACGTCATCTAAGATGTCTGCAAGATACTAAATAGCCGGACACTTGTGCATCCAATGGATATCCACCGGATATCTGAGATCATTTTGGGATGTCCTGCGGTTATTGCGATATTCCAAAATGATGTCTGTAGGACGTCCCTCAGATAAAGTGTGCTGTGTGGGATTTATTGTGAAATGAAAAAGAGAATGAAAAAAGCTATCAATAAAATTAAACGGTATGAATTTTCAAACGCTTTGGTGAAGGTGGCGGCACATTTCTATCTATTAATGGAAACGAGATAAACGCAAAAAACCGCGACAAAATACATTTTTTCCCACTTTCACCGACTAGAACTCGACAAATATTGATTTTAAGTTAGGGTCTTCACGAAATAAATTGTAGGGCTTTAAAAGAGCTACAAAATGAGGGGTTAGTAAATCATGTACGGTCAAAATTCGCCGAGTTATTGCGAAAAAACGAAATTTTTCATTCCCCCTCCCCTCCCTTAAAAACCCTCGGACGACAACTCAGAAATAAGCTCTTCTACATCCCCCCAACAACCCTAAAAAGGTTTCACTGATCCCGCTTCACTTCCGAGCAAAAGCCTTTTTTTTGTCTAATTTGACTGGACTGTTACGCTTAACGCTATACCATAACCATAACCTAGATCACCATAGATGGTATTGCATAGGTCGGATTTTGGTTAAGATATACGACGCATTCGCAAATCTAGTATAGAATTTTCAACTAATCGATACTTTATTGACATGTTAAGTCAGTTTGGCGACCTTGTTAAGACTTAGTCAATATAGGTATACAATTTTGCCTACAGTGGTATACTACTTACAAGGGAACTACCACAACTGTCCGGCTCCGATTTGAATTTTCTTTAAGTATGTTGTTAAATACAAAAATCCAAAAGACACCTATTTTTTTATAGGCGTTTTAATTCATCTTTAGGGGGTGAAACACCCCTTCGAAAAAATCGGTTTTTCTCTTTCGGGCCGAATATCTCCGAAACTATAAGAGATAGAAAAATTTTCCAAAATGGAAATTAAATGTCTTCAAAAGTACTTTGAAATAATGACAAAATAATTTTTTTATTTCTTTTATTTTTAAATATACCCCCGCCACCAATACATTTTTTTCAAAATTTTAAAAGTTTTTTATCACCAAATAAAAGGTTATTTTTTTACGAATTCAACCATATATAATAAATTTTTAAAAATATTTTATGTATATAATAATTCCCAGTATCAAGCGTCAATAATATTACATCTAGATATGTTATAATTTTTTACTCAACAATATAAATGTAATATAATATATGTATATGTTATATTGCATTTACATTGTTGAGTAAGAAATTATAACATAGAAATAATGTAAGTGATGCTCGATGTTCATTGGATTGTAATACCAATATTTGCAATAATATAAAATCTCTAAAATAATTAAAAATTAAATAAATTTTTACTGAATTTATGTTTGTTATGCATATGCACATTTCTTATTAAAATAAAGAATACATTATATCTCTTTGAAGTTGTTAGTAATAAAGTATAATAAACAATGCATTTTTAACGTACCTACTTTCTATTTACCAAACACATGTAGGATATAAAGACTGCAATGTAATTTTGTCCTGATGTAAATAACATATGTATTGATTTGTGTAATTTAAGAATTAAAAGAAGAGAGCTGAAGAAAACAGAACTTGATAAAACTGGCTAATTATTTCATCAACAAGCGATGATTACTACTATATTGATATTACTTGTCCTTATTCTATTGATGTATAATTATTATGTGCATCATGAAAGAAACGGACGACTTATCAATCTTATACCAGGACCTCCAGGTTATCCAATTATTGGAAATGTATTGCAATATCTTGGTTCACAAGGTAAATTAAAATTTCTTGTACATTCTCGTAAATTAATATTCGCCTGTGTATACAAGTTATAAATGTAATATTAGCAGACATTCCACTCTTATATATATACATAATTATTGATATTATTACATATTAATTACTTTTAAAATTTAAATTATTAAAGCTTAAAAATGTTTTTAAACGATAACATTTATTTGTGCTATACTATTCATATTATTTGAGGAATAGTGAAATATGTTGCATTAAATATAATGCTAAAGAGTCAATCATATATTTTTTAATCAATATTTCTAATATTGATTAAAATCGATAAATAATCGGCGCGCAGTTTATAACTATTAATTTCTTTACTTGCGCACCACGTACCGCGCCTGACTCGTATCGCCGTTTATTAATTTGTTGACGATAATTCTAATGTTTCTAAGTTGACGTAGTAAATGTATATATACATTTATTAGAGGAACTATGGAAAGCTCTAGTTACCAGGAATAACCAGTATCCCATTTTTAAAATTTGGGAAATCTTTCTTCCCGTAGTATTCATTCGTCAGCCAGATGATTTAGAGGTAAGAAAATATAAAACAAATTTTATTCTGTTTTCATTATTGATACATTAACGATAAGTTTATTTATTGTTTGTTTATCTTGCAAAACATGTTTATTAGTAAAAAAATTTATTAGAGATGATTGAATATTTAAAATACTTTTGAAATCAATTAAAATTAATTTAAGTCCAATTTAAATAACAGAACACATTTAATTAACTTTATGTCATCTATAATTTCAGGCAATATTAACCAGCTCGAAACACATCGAAAAGAGTTTCTTTTATAATATTTTACACCCTTGGTTTGGTACTGGTCTTCTTACTAGTAAAGGTAACATAAAGATATAAACATAAATAAATGTACATGCTTTATTAAATGTTGTTTTGGCTTATTTTATTAAGTTTTGTTTTACACTGAAAAAAAAAAGTTAGATTTGAGAAAATATTTTTTCACATAGTACCAATGGCCTTATTTACTTAATATAATCACATATTTATTTAGAATTAAATATTTTTACTTAATTTGAGTAAAGATATCTAATTCTAAATAAATATGTGATTATATTAAGTAAATGAGGCCATTGGTACCATGTGAAAAAATATTTTCTCAAATCTAACTATTTTTTTTTAGTGTATGTTTCAATTTTTTTGATAATAAAATAAACTTCTGCAAGAAAATTTAAATAGTATATTTTATAAATGATAAAGTTATATAATTATATTCTTCCCTTTAGATATAATGTAATAAGTGGAACTTTGATATAAATGTAAATGCTATTTTGATGAATGACTTTTTGATATGATATACGAAGTTTGTTCAAACAGTTCTCAAATTTTGTCTTTATATAATTTTTAGGGGTTTGCTTACAACTTACTCCCTGTCTTTTTCGAAATATGTTCCTTCTGGCACCACTTTCTACTTCTATGCCGTTCGTTTTGGAAAAAGAAAAAATAATTCGCGAAAGCCAGTCGACAAAGTGTTAGGAGAAAAAGGCTTGAACTGTAGAAAGACAACTCATGAACTTCCTTCAGTATAACTTCATTACGCGATCGTGCGTACATCGGTGCTGATCTCTTGAATTCTACAAAAACAAAGATAATCATGCTTCCTTAGTCTCCCTATTTTCTCGACCTGGCCTTCGACTTGGAGAGATGTTTCCAGAAGTGAAAACATTGCGCGTGAACATTGAGAGTGATGTATCAAATTAATGAGAAGAAACATATGTCGAAAAAAACAAAATCCAATAAATTGTAAACACAAAAAATTATAAAGACAAAACTTAGGATTATTTTGAACAGATCTCGCATATTCTCAATATCGGATTGGTCGAATATTATCACACAAGAGAAACTTTTTTAAATTTTTACTTTATTTTTTCCAATCAATCACCTTTAATTAGAGTAATATTAATACATAATAAGCTTTAATTAGAGTAATATTAATAACGATAGAATTTTATTTTTATTGACAAATACTATAATCGACAGATACGGTCATAGGCGCCGACTTTGTGGGGGCAGTGCACTTTTTGTCCCCCCCCCCCCCCTCTCCCGATAATGAAATTTTCGGAAGAGGGGGGGGGGGGGCAAAAGGTGCATTGTCCCCACAAAGTCGGCATCCATCGACTATTTCAAAGAACCATATCTATCGATTAATATGTAACTCGTTACTAGATGCGAGGAACTAAAAATGGGCAAGGTTCTTTGAAATAGTCGATGGTCATTAAAAATCGATAAATTTAAAATTAAATAACAAAATATATATCGCAATATTTGTTTTATATCGTTATCTTACAATTATATTGTTTATATTTCAGGCGCCAAGTGGCATTCACGAAGAAAGATATTGACCCCTACGTTTCATTTTAATATATTACAAAATTTTGTTGAGATTTTGATTGAAGAAGGCGAGAGCATGACCAAGTCTTTGAAACATACAGAAGGAACAGTTGTAAAAGATTTAATACCGTTTGTCAGTAAACATACGCTGAATGCAATATGTGGTATGACGTCGTGTTTATAACTGTACAGAATTTTATTTCTATTGACAAATAATATAAGACAAAATACAATATCTTTATTGAAAATATCAATATCACAACATACTGATTCAAATATCATTTGTAAGATATTTTTAACATAGGTATATATAATAATATTATGATATCATGATACTTTTACAAATGTGTTTGCAGAAACTGCCATGGGTACTTCTCTACATGGCCATGATACGTTCCAGCAGCGGTATCGAGAAGCGGTTCATCAGATAGGCAAACTTTTAATTTATAGGTATAATAATTTATAAATGTAATAAATAACACACTGCAGTATATTCATATTCTGTTTTAAGGACATAGATTCATATTGTTGTACAATTATATCAAGATAAATAATAATACTTATGATAAACCATTATTCTGGGTGGTAATTAGATATAAATCACATATGATTTATTAAATTGTTTACTTTAAAAATAAATATTGTTTAAAGTATTTTAAATGTTAAATATCGCAATATCATGAAACAACATGCGAAGTCAAATATAAAGTTGAATGGATCTTTAATATAAGAGTAAACAGTTAAAAGAAATACCTATATAATGTTTATACTATATAAGATTCTATTATTTCGATTTAACATCATTTTATTAGTATTGTAAATGTACTTCTTTCTTATATGGTTACAGAAATATTACTAATTGTAAGAATATATAAAAAAATTAAAGATAAGTTTTACAAAATTATGCTATCATCTTCTTAAAGTACCATGTCTAATATTTATTAATTATTTAGAATGGTGAGGCCATGGTTGTATAACAATTGGATATTTTCGTTGACGTCGAAAGGTAGAGAGCAAAGAAAGATACTAAAAATATTACATGGATTTACTGAACAAGTACGTAATAATGCTAATTAATATATTATATTTGAACATTATCTACTTTAAAAAATTACAATACTGATTCTACGACTATTGTATGAAAACATTGTAAAATATTGACCACACAATAATAATTATTGCTAATAATGCATTAATTCATATAAATCCATAAATCTATACATATACTACTAGACCGCTACTTTCGGCCGATCGGCCTGTTGAAAAGTGAGGCAATATTTCAATGTGGAGATAGTGGCAGCCATTTTTTGAGAGACAAATTTTATTGTGTGCAGAGTTTATTTGTCCGTGTGTAATATTGTGTATCTGCAAAGAATCGTTCTCGTAAGAAGAAGCATTTGCATCTACATGCCAATTAAACATCGGGTAAATGAAATGCCTCCCAGAAAATGGCTGCCGATATTTCCTCAACTTTGCTTCAGTTCTGGCTACAGAGGTAGTAATCTAGTAGTACACGGAAGTCTGTGTATAAATCATTAAAAAAACATTAATGTTTTATTTACATAGATTATCGCTGAAAGAAAACTTTATCATGATCGCACTAACGGTCAATACTTAAAAAACTTTGGTAATGATACGGCAGAGAGAGATGACGCAGAACCGATAGGAAGTACGTAATGTAACTGTTCCTTAATATCATAATTTATATTTTACAACTTACTAGTATTACATAGTTTAAAATCTAAATGTAATTTAAATTCTTAACGTAGTCAATGTTATGTAATGAATACATCACAGAAAAATTAGACTATTAAATTGATTCCCACATGCTCACACATTTAGTACGGAAAAAACGGCTTGCAATGTTGGATCTTCTAATAGCGGCATCTCATGATGGTCTTATGACTAATTTCGATATCAGAGAGGAAGTTGATACCTTTATGTTTGAGGTATATGTACATTTGTAATTTCTCTTGTAACCTTTCTTATTCATTATTTGGTTTATCTAAATATAAATATATAATATATACGATTACAGGGTCATGATACTACAGCGATGGGTCTGTGCTTCATTTTGGCACTATTAGCTGAACATAGAGATATTCAGGTATCTATCGGCTCAAATGTGAGTCGCAATCTTTAACCCTCCATTGCCTTCATATGTAGCGAACACTTTTATTCGTTTTTAACTGTATAGATGTGGCATAAAAGTTGACTCTGAAACTTTTCGCTTTTCACTTAATTAAAACCTTCTAGATTATATTTGTTTTTTTAAATTTCATTAATATACAATTTTTAGATTAGACTTTGAAGAAAGTGTTAACGCGCGATATATCTGAGCGTAACGCTCATACGAGAACACTGACTCTGCTGAACGAAGATAATGGGGGTTAAAGCCTTAAGCAA
This sequence comes from Temnothorax rugatulus, assembly GCA_035220575.1. Lineage (NCBI taxonomy): Eukaryota > Metazoa > Arthropoda > Insecta > Hymenoptera > Formicidae > Temnothorax > Temnothorax rugatulus. The sequence continues at coordinate 15,308 of JASTWL010001160.1, forward strand.
GAAAATTAATTATTTCCGAAACTTATTTATTAAAATCGTATCAATATATTATTTATTAAAATTATATCAATATACTTTTTAAATAACCCTATAAGTGTGGGAATACGCGTAATGTATGCACCAAAAGAGCGTCAATGCGCGTATAACGTGCTTTTAATGCGCGTACAATTGCATTGGCTTCAAAACCACATTAATTATATGTTCAAAATGCGCGCATTCAAATGCGTAATCAATGCAAATTGAGCATTCAATATAAATGACAGATTTTAGAAAATATTGAAATGAGTAGCTTCTGATTTATTATGAAACATTTTATTTAAGTTTTTAAATTTTATATAAATTGAATTTTAAATAAATGATATTTATCATGTCAAAAATAAAGATATTCTCTAAATAAGAATGTTCTTTTCTTCTGTGATAGTTGTACTGAAATATGCTCACAGCAATGTTTAAAAGCTGGGCACGAAGAAAAATTCCAATATAGTACAGATCAAGTTCACTAGTTGTCCGATTGGGCTCCTCGATCAATAAGCGTAGGTGCATTTTTTGGTATGCGCTTCCATAATATGCATTAAATGCGCATATAATGCGGGACAAATACTCGCATTTAATGCAAAGTTTAATGTACATTCAAAGCGCATGATACGCGCATTGGCGCTCTTTGGGCAATGCACAATTTGCTTTTCTGCATCATTAGGTGTACAAAAAATATGTATACACATGTGCGCGCGCGAACTCACACACACATGACACACACACACACACACACACACACACACACACAGAGGAAAAGTAAGAGTGAGTGAACGAGCGAATGAGCGCGCGCGCGCGCGCGCGCGCGCGTGTGTGTGTGTGTGTGTGTGTGTGTGTGTGTGTGTGTGTGTGTGGCACGCATACGAACGCGTACACACCTACGTACATATTTTAAATATTTTTTTATGTTTTAAATGTATGTATTTTATACATACATATTTCAAGCGAATTAATCAAGATACTTGTAAAGTAATTATTCTCCGAATTTTTAGGAATTTATTTGTTTTTACATAGAACCATCACAATAATAAGAAACGCCTTTTTAATTAACAATAATGATACAGGATCGTGTCAGGAACGAAGTCAATACTGCATTGCAAGAGAATGGAGAGAAATTTACTATGAAATTATTGCAAGATTTGCCATATTTAGACAAGTGTATAAAAGAAGGATTACGCCTTTATCCTAGCGTACCTCTTATATCACGAATTACTGCGGAAGACGTAAAATTACGTATGCATCTAACCAATTTTTTACTGTTTATATCTTTAAATACGTATAATATGTCCATAAATGTATAAACCAAATGTATAAACCAAATATGTGTATAAAATGCAATATTTCTATAATATTTCAAAGGTTCTAAAATATAGAAATTTTAGAACCTTTGAAATATTATAGAAATTGATGTTTATTTCTGATATTTATTATTAATGTTTATTTCTGTAATATTTCAAAATTTTATATACAAAACTACATCTAATACAATATACAATATTTTCAGAAAATAATGTTAAGCAAATAATGTTTAATAAATCAGTTTATAAGAAAATGCCATTTACAGTCTGATTGTAAGCTGGAGCTTGGTAGCTTAATAATATAAATCTGTGTATTTCCAAGTGCACAAATTTCCAACCTAGTAAACGATGCGCCGATTACTTGTCGGCTTTAAAACACAGAGTTTCTGTTGGAAAAATTAAATCTCCTACCCCTACTTAACCCACACAGCAAAATATATCTGAGATATAGCCAGATATCTTTATGACTACAATTTTAAGTCAAATCTGAGATATCTTATTTTCAGATATTTACAGAATATTTACAGGACATCATTACTCGATATCACATTATATCTTTAAAAAAGTCATCTCTGTAACATTTGCATTCGAATATATGGCCGATTCATAGTTAGCTCTTATATTTTATAAAGATCAACTCAAGTTTATTCGTAGCCAATAAAACAATCCGAGAGGACTTAGACGCCGTACCGATTCGTCCCGGCGAAAGCTACACGCCGCGAGGAAACTTACAAATTTTCACTCAGGCGGCGCCGGAGGTAACGACCGCGGCGCGAAAGCAACACGCCGCGAGGGGACTTAGAAAACTTTTGCTGAAGGTAACGACTGCGGCGCGAAAGCAACATGCCGCGAAGGAACTTGGAAAATTTTTGCTCGGGCGAGCGCTAGTAACATGCGCTGCCGCGACGCGCCAGTACCTTCTCGTAAACAAAAATTCTTACGCACTAGGGTAAGAGGCAAGCCTGTGAGATATTTGGCTCTAATATTTTTCGTGATATCTCCGAGATATCATGCAGTGCGTGTAGAGATGGCAAAACGCAAAATATTGGAATAGTATTGAAGCATAATTTTGAATTTATTGCGAATTCTTATGAAAAAAACTTTTTTTATATTTGAAGGACTGAGAATTGGACATAAAAATGAATTTCTTATGAACTCTTAAGAATCATTTTAGAACAGAGAATAAATACGGAAAAAAAATTAATTTCATAAATCGAGAATTTAAAAAGAATTCTTCTTTTCTTCTTGCTATTTGGGTTGTATGTAACATATCTGCTTTTAAATGAGGCATAGATATCCGACATATATGCAGAATCAGATATCATATCTGGAGATGAAATTATCATGGCTTTTTATGATCTTGGAGATGTCTTTGAGATATTCTCATGATATCTTGCGCAATCAGATATTCCGTCATTCAGATATCTTCTAGATATCTAAGGGATATATTTTGTTGTGTGGGTTATTATAGAATACATTAATTTCTAAAGTGTCTATTATGACAATTTTTACACCTTCCTGGCGATTCTCTAACATTTCCACGAACAAAACGCAATTATTATATCTCATGTCTGCCCAGTTACATGATTTTTCTATGGCTTTTATATTATTATATAAGTCGATGAAAGTAAATTTTTTAACAATGGAATCGTCTGAGTATCTACAATTAATATCTATGATTCTTAATTGTTGAGTATAAATAATCGGTGGATTGTCGAATAATTAAATAATGAAATGTATGTACAATAAATGGTAGAAACTATGGAACATATATGTTATCTACAATTATAACATATACTATTATGGCGTTATTATTTACAATTCAGATATATTATGTGCAATTTTCATTCGGAGATTCTTAAATATAGGCAATTCAATTAATTTTATTTTAATTTCTCATACAACTCATTTTTCAGTCGACGGAAAGGAAAAACGTTCTGTCTCAATTCCTCGCTCAACCTTACACTCAAAAACTGTATCATTAGCAATACTAACGAATCATGTATCGAGATAATTGTCATTTAGGAGTCTTCCAAGCTCGTCGGAGATGAAAATCCTGTCCGGAACAGCTATACTTCTCCATTTAAATACTGAAAAAAACATTTACCATAATTTTAATAAGTTTAAAATAAAATTTGTGCGTAATGTAACATAATAGAGAACAGAATGTAGCAGTTGATATACTATTCCAAAGTTTCAATAAATATAATAACGTATAATGAAAATATGCCAAACTGGCTTTTTTCACTTCATTTGTATATTAAAGACTTTTTTGTTCTGTTAAAAATTTTCCATGTAGTTACAAATTTTTGGTCTTCGCACTTTCATGTCACATTCAGTATTATGAGAAATACAAAAAAAAATACGAGAAATGTCACCGGAGTTATTTTGTATACAGTACGTGCACGATTCTAACTCCCCATTAGCCTGCAATCTTTCCTCCTCCTCAAGCCAGTGGGTACTTTGCGATTGCAATGCCACCTATAAGTATCTATAGGTACTATTACCGAGCCTTGGTTTTCGTCGCATGTCCGAATGCGTAGGCCGGTATTCATAGTCTGTTCTTATATTTAAGACCGTCTTAAGTACAATCTTAAGACGTCATGAACCAATCACAGAGCCGTATTAGCATTTTAAGACATTACTTAAGACGGTCTTGAAATAAGAACAGACTATGAATACCGGCCATAGTTCGGCCTTTTTATCTCTATTCTTCATGTTCAGCCTTCTTATCTCTATTCTTCATGGGGGTATCGTACTGCCGTTGGTACACTCGGAGTTACCAATCCGCGGTAGTATTCGTGTGTGTTACACCCTCGAAAGAGGGCGTAGTTATAGCGGCCCCGCGCCCGCCCGTAGTAAGTAGATCGCGTTCGTGTCCGTCCGCGATTCCTGAAGACAGTTCGTTCCGATCGGCGTTTGAGAGCGAAAGTAATAGCGTGCGAAGAAAAGTATTAGAATAAAGCGTCGTCATAGATACATATTCCTGGTTATTTATGTGCACCCGACCACTCTATCCGCATCAACGTTAAGAGAATTAACACTGATTGTGAGTCAGGTGATGATATTTACCGCAATAATAATATATAAGATAAACATCTTTTTCATTCGACAAAATAAACAATATTAAAAAAAACATCTAGTTCAGACCGTAAATGGCATTTTCTTTTGAATTAATTGTATATCATGAATAATCATGATAGTCTTGTTTCTGTTAATAATGCTTAATAAAAGTTAAATAACATTATATTTTTTTATCAAAAAAACTATAGGCATGTATTATTTCTATATATATTCTATATATATATATATATATATATATATATATATATATATATTCTATATATATTCTATATATATTCTATATATTCTATATATATATATATATATATATATATATATATATATATATATATGTATAATATGCTTTTTAGAGTCATATGTAGTACCTGCTGGAACAATCATGGATCTTAATATTTACGCAATTCACCGAGATCCCAATTTTTGGCCAAATCCAGAAGTATTTGATCCCGACAGATTCTTGCCAGAGAGGATACGAAATCGTCATCCTTATTCCTATTTACCATTCAGTGCTGGACCACGTAACTGCATCGGTAAGCTGTGTTTCTTATATCTTAATATATAATACATTATTATATAATATAATCAAATTACGATACATACCAAATTAAAGGTCAACGATTTGCTATACTGGAATTGAAGGCGATGATAGCTCCTCTCATACACAATTTCTACTTGGAGCCTATTGATTATTTAAAAAATCTTCGGATACAGGCCGATTTGGTACTTCGCCCTGCTCATACACTTTGCGTAAAATTTATCTCTGTCTGTGAAACAAATGCAAGCCTTTGAAGCAAATACCGATTTAATGAACATTATAGAAAGCAAAGGAGAGGCTTTATTTGCCTACAAAACGTTTGTCAATATTATACTAGTATAAACTTTGTACATAATTATCGGTGTCATTATTGGTCACAAAATTAAAATGTAAATAAAATATAATAAATACATAATATATAATAAATAAATGATTATTTTATTAATATACTATATTATAATATTAATAATGATGTATATCTAGTTTTCTGCAAAAAGGAAAGAAGCAAAGAAAGAAAATGGAAATGGAAGAATGAAGAATTAGAAGAAGTAAGAGAATTTAAATATCTGGGTTTCACCTTTAAGAAGAATAACAAGGACGATGCACATATAAAGGACGTAGTAAAAAGAGCGGCAGCAGTCATAGCACAGATATGGAGAATAGGAGAGAGGAAATTTGGAGGAGACTTTGACAGAAGAATTATGATGTTCAATGTTATGGTAAAAAGCATCATGTTGTATGGAGTAGAAGTATGGGGATGGAGAGAATGGAAAGAAGTCGAAGCGTTACAGGAAAGGTACATAAGATGGATCCTAGGATTGGACAGGTGTACTCCAGGATACATAGTCAGAGAGGAAGCAACAATAGAAAAGATAAGCCTAGAAGCAGGAGGGAGAGCGATAAGGTACCAAGACAGAATAAAGAACGAGTCAGAAAACGTGATACTAAAAGAGTGCAGAAGAGAAATGGATAAGATAGAATGGGAAAGTACAAACTGGGGCAAAACAATGAAAGAACTGTATGAAGTAGGAGGAACGAACCGTTGGGAAAGAGAAGCTAAGGAAAACAAAGGAATAAATACAGTAGAAGAATGGATGGAAAAGTATAAAAAAAAGCAGCTGAAAGAAAGGAGAAATAAAATAGAAAAGTCAGTTCTAGCGAAAGATTACAAAAGGTGGAAAGGAGTAGGAAGAGCGAAATACTTGGAACAGAAAGGAAAAGGAAAACGACTGAAGACTCTAGCCAGATTCAGATGTTGCAACGAATAGAGAGGAAATAAATACTGGGAGGAGGACAGTAAGAGAGAATGTAGATTATGTGGAGAGAAAGAGGAAACCTGGAACCATATTCTGACGGAATGCATAGAAACCAAGGCAATGGGCTTACCGGAAGCAGTAATAATGTCAGAAGGGGGAGAAGGAGTGGAATGGATGCTGAAAATCATCAAAATGAGGAGTGAGAGAGAATTACAGAGAGGACGAAAGAAGGATAAGCAGGATGAAGAATGAAGAAAACACGAAGATATGTAAAGATATCCTTTGTAAATATGTATAGAAATAAGGAAAAGTTAAGCCATGTATCCCGAGAAGGGAATCATTATCATTAAATTAAAAAAAATATTATATACAAGGAATTGAATAATAATATTAATTTTTACGTTTGCAATTTTGCAAAATTGAATACGTCTATAAAATACAGTCAAATTTTTTAAAAATAAATTTTTTTTTACAAAAATCCTTTTATTATTCTACGTATAAAAGTATTAAGATAAAGTCATCGAAAAGTGAATACTTTATGAGATATTTTTCGTATTTTATATCAAAAATATCATGACAAACTTAGAAATATTTCAGGAAATACTTAAAGAAAAAGAGCTTTATTGTTTCAAAAACGTCTCGACAAGGGCTACAAGAATATGCAATAAAAAATAGGGGGTTCAATTTAAAAAATGCAAAGTGACCCTGACTTGACGACTCCACCTAAGGTCAAACTAATACAGTCAGTAAATAGATCTTTTTAAGGAGGATGGTTAGTCAAATCAATTTGATAAGAATTAGTTCAAATTTGTGGAAGATATTCGTCTATGGAAATCTGTCATCCATGCCAAAGTTGAAGATAATTGTCTGCATGGTTGTCGAGTAATTAATTATTGAAGTTATATTCTTGTCTCTCTCTTATATACGGGCGACACAGCAAGAATGTTACCTAACCTGTAACATAACTCTCGAAAGCATATTAAAAATGATAAGAATTTAATGAAAATAGGTGCAAATAATTCTTTACATATTTAGGAAGAACTTTCTCGAAGACTGAAATGATTCGTCTTTATAGTTACCAAGAAATTGTAAAAATAAAACAAGACCACATTTATTATTTTCACATTTCAACGTGGATAATAACGTATTTGGGTTTCAATTGTACAAACAACTCTTTTTAGACCTTAAGAAACAGCAATTAAATGCATTCCACATATTTATTTGCTAAAATTCGTTTATTTCACGCGACGAAAATCTAACCTACATGCTTTCCCCCTGCCGCGCGGAGTTCCGCTCGAACCGTCGACGTTCCGCTCGTACGAGTCGGACGTGTTATACCTGCGCTCGTGTTCCCCCTCTTTGATACTCGCCTTGTAGAGCATATATAGCATCGTTTTGCCGCGTTTATTTTCTCTCGTCCCCTGTCTATTCGGGAGGGTTGATTTTCTGAATTAATTGCTCCCCTCTCGGAGGGGGAGCGTGCCCTTACTTTGTAAGGATGGATATCCCGAGATCGGATAAACCGAGGAGTTCGAGCTTTGACGCGCGTACACAGAGAGACGATATTCAGTGCCACAAGAGACTCAGAACGAGTGTCTCTTAGGAACAGTTTGACGAGTTCACGAAGGATCTTGCGCTTAACGAACAGACGGAAATTATCCGTGCTGGGATAGACAGTCGATGTGTCACCTCTGTGAAACAACAGAGGGACAAGGACAGTTCTGTAGGACGACACAGGCCATCCGTTCGGGAGGACGAGATCGACGTGGATAAGGTAGATAATAGGAAGTGTGACACGGGGGACCGTGAATTTTTTATACACAAAACGGCCCCGCTGACGACTGCTTAGCGACGAGCGACATGAATAATTAAGACGACCGTGTTATTGAAGTGAGCGATCACGTGAATATATGCGGTGAGCCGCGTGAGACCACCGTGGGATTGTTGCCGTCGGCTTTAGATAAGGAGATATATGTTGTACGTGAGCCATAGCTACCACAAGCTATGTAAATGTAAGGATAATCCAGAGATTCAACGATTTACGAGATTCGACGATAAACATTCAGGTAAAGCCAAAATTAGCATTAAACTTGTACCTGAACATTCCACGACTCGCAAGGGCATGAATAAAATTAAAATTTGGATGCTCTTGTCAGAATTGCAAATCTGTCCGATCTCCGTGGAAATGCTTAATCATTTTACAGCGGAAGCAGAATTCGAAAAAGCGGTTGATGCTAATCGTGCGCTTGATTTGATTGATGGCATGAATGTTCCTAAGATTAAGGCTTATGTAGAGCAACGATCTATTGTTTGTAAAGGAGTTGTTTCAGACTGGCCGGCTGAGATTCCGGAGCTTTGGGACGCGATGCAGGACAAGTCGGATGTTATTAAACTTGAAAGGATGTACCGCAGAAAATGGGACGCGGCTACGCAAAAATCGTCTCTGGTGGCCTCGAGTAATATTATTATAACCTTCAAACTGGACAAAATCAAGGATCTTAAAATTTTCCACAACAAAGTTAATCTAAGAGTAAGACCATTTATTCCACAGACTAGGTAATGCTTTAATTGCTTTAAGTTTGGGCATACTAAAATTGCATGCAAAAGTGAGACGCGTTGCATTGTATGCGGTGAAAAAGCGCATGGTCAATGTGAGAAACCAATCTGTTGCTTCAACTGTGGTGGACAGCATAAATCCACATATCGTGGCTGTCCCGTGCATGAGAAAAACAAGAATATCAATGTCATTATGGCCTTTAACAGTGTTTCTTTCCATAGTGCGAGACGGATCGCCGAGGGGGAAATTCCAATTCCAGCAAAGCCTTTGGACAGCAGGATTGATCCCGTGAGTTGGCCTGCTCTACCGCTTCGAAAACCAGCAGCCCCTGATGTATCGAACGCTCGTGAGAGATTTGAGCGTGGTCCTCGCTTCAGCCAGCGAGGCGGTTCCCCTAGATCAAATACGAAGGAACGGTCTGTCTCCGGTGGAATTGGCATGTATTATGGCCAGTTTAATACACGTGAAGAGGAAATAGCGGTGGATAGGAGGGGTCTGGCCCTGGCCGCGTCTCGTGGGGCTTCCTGGTCTCAGGTGGTGCGGCGCAAACCGGAGAGGAATAACGAAGGCCGGGAGCATGGCGCTGTGGAGGAGATTATTGAGAGCATTATGTTGTTGATGAGGAGATTTCCCTCAGCGAGGGATGGCCTGATCGAGGCTTTGACGAATGAGGGGCAATATCGCGCCCCTCCCCCTCCAATTGGCGATATTTTTGTAGGAATAAGGAAGGAATCAAGAGAATTGAACAATTTTGGACAAGGAGGACAGAATACATGCGGAATGGGGAGAGGTTCCCTCCCCTCTACTGCGTAATTCAACCTCCTACTATGGAACTGTCGAGGGTACCAAAGCTGTAAGGAGGAGTTAACAAGGCATGTCATGGAATATGATATTGTTGTGCTGACGGAGACTAGATGCAAAGGCCCACGTAGGGTCTCTTTTCCCAACTTCAAGTCTGTGAGTAGCGCTAACAGATTGGGAAGTGGTGGCGTCTCTATATCCTTACGTAATTTTATGGATTTTACTGAGGTGCCAATACAGGGTACCCTACCCGTTGGATATGACGTTGTATGCGTTAAAACAAATAATCTCTCTCGAAATGTTAATATTGTTGCTATTTATAGACATCCTTGTGAACCGATGGCTAGACATGACCTCGTGCCTGTATTCAATGCTGTTGGCAATAACGGCCTTGACACTATTATCCTGGGCGATTTTAATGCTAAGAATGCCACATGGAACTGTCCTACTACAGATGCCAGGGGAGACCTTCTTTATGAAATTATGGACAGTGAAGGCCTTATCTGTGTCAACGTGGACACTTGTTCTCGGGATGGTGTCAGAGGACAACGCGATACTAATTTGGATCTGCTATTCGGCACGACAAACATAGCCGGGGACATCTCTTATTCGCAGATCTCGGATTCGTGGGGTAGCGATCACCATCCGATCTCCTTCTCCTTCGATAATCCTCCGTTAATTTATGGGAAAACCACGAACCGTTTATCTACCAAGAAGACCGACTGGAGTCGATTTCGGCAAGTTGTAGAATCGGAAATGAGAGAGAGGACTCCGTTTCTACGGAATCTTTTGGAGACGGATTTTGAATCCGGCTATTCTTCTTTCATCGAGGTCATCAAGAACGCTGTGGCTGACGCCTCGGGTAGGAAATCTACTACTCCACCTACGAGGATTCCCCCGAACAAAAGGAGACCTTCGCATAAATGGTGGGATGCAGAATGCGATGATGTCATTCGTAACAGAAGGGAGTCCCTGAGAGCCTTTAAGAATACCAAGAGTCTACACGATTGGCTCGGCTATAAAAAGGCGGTCGCTTCGGCTAGACTGACCATTAAACGAAAGAAGAAGGATAGTTTCGAGTATTTCTGCAAGGGGATCGACAGGTTCACGAGTCTCTTATACGTCTGGAAGATTATGCGCGTCTTTAAGAATGCCAGAAGAAATCTGGAGTGGAATACCTGGCCCACCAAAAATAGGGAAGACGTGGTCAAGTCTACTATCGAGAGCTTGGCCCCACCCTCGGTTGGTGCTGAACCTGTATCTGATTTTGAGAGATGCCACCCTGATGACGAACTGGAAGCACCGTTCTCTCGGGAGGAGATGGTTAGAGCGCTGGAGATGATACGGAAGGACTCATTTCCCGGTCTAGACGGCATTGAATATAAGACCATTAAGGCTCTTCCAGAAAATGCTAAGAACTTCCTGTTGGATGTTTTTAACAAGGTGTGGTCTAATGGTTCCCTTCCCAGCGACTGGCTTAATTACCAAGTAATTTTTATTGATAAGGTGGGCTGTGAAAGGTTAGGCCTATTTCATTATCCTCCTGTGTCGGCAAGGTGATGGAAAGGATTATCAATGAAAGACTGGTCTGGTGGGCGGAGAAGGAAGAGAAATTCAGCCCGTCGCAGAGCGGTTTCCTCAGGGGCAGGTCATGTGCCGACAACCTGGTGAGAATCGTCGCGGATATTAAGGCTGCGACGTGTGTCGAGGAATATACCCTGGCTGCATTCCTTGACGTCTCCTCCGCGTATGACTGCGTGGATTACTGGATAATGCTGAGGAAATTGATAGCACTTAATTGCCCCCCCGCCATAGCCAGATTCATTAGTAATTGGCTATACCGAAGAAAAGCTCGATTCATAGTTAACGCTCGTGATTCTGTGGATCGTTTTGTTTACAGGGCGCTCCCGCAGGGTGCTGTCCTAAGCCCGGTATTATATTCACTATACACGCAGGGTCTCTGTGCGGACTTACCGGAGGGTGTTGAGGCGGTCGAGTTTGCTGACGACATCGGGATATACGTCCGTGGACCGAACCGAGAACGTAATCGACTTTTGCTTCAGCGAGCGATTGACATCATTGCTGACCGACTGCGCAATATGGGACTTGATCTGGAGCCGAGAAAAACTGTGCTGGTGGAGTTTTCCAGGAGTGGATACATCGATAGACAGCTGAGTATACATATCAACGGATGCGATGTTCCTAACTGCGGCGGTGCAAAATTCCTGGGTATCTGGCTTGACAACAAGCTAAGCTTCGAACGACAGATACATGAACTAAGAGGCAAGGTAAATCGTGCAAATTCCATTATCAGGTATCTCTGTGGAGTTTCCAGAGGAATGGAGGTAAATACTTCACTGATGCTTTACAAGAGCCTCGTAAGGTCAATTATTGATTATGGAAGCTTCGTGTTTTTTTCCCAGAGAGGCCTCCTTGCAGCTAAAGTTGGAAAGGGCTCAATTCCTAGGTATTCGTACGGCCCTTGGCTACAGGAACTCCACCCCCAACAACGTAATTGTTGCAGAGGCTAAAGTGACACACTTAAAAGATCGAGCTATGATGTTGGGCGTCAACTTTGCCAACAAGGCTATTGCTCATAATCAAGATGGTTTGTGTGATAAGATGCGTGCTCTCCACGAGGGTGAGAATTTTGTACGATTTAGACAGCCTACGTACGGGTCTTCCTTATTGTCGGAGATATGGAGAAGAGTGAATCGAACTAAGCATCTCATTGGTCCTGTTGAGAAGTTTCCGATTTTCAGCGGCTCGTACAACGCCCACACGTTTAAACCTATTGTTGACATGGACATCGGAGCTGGGAGAAAGCGAGAGAGATTCTCTGACTGTTCTCTTATTCAAAAAATTATTTGTAAATACCATTTGAACCCGAACCCAGACATTTTCCTCACGGATGGCTCCTATAGTAAGTCAGCAGTATCCACGGGAGCAAGTATTGTAATCTGCGATCAAGAGGAGGCTTTTAAGATTAGTCTACCCGGCCTTTGCTCTTCCTATACCGCGGAGGCTTTTGCGATTTGCTCCGCTCTTCGTTTACTTTGGACACGCAGATATATAGGTGGTGTAGGTTTTTACAGAGTAATACACTGTTATACTTGGACAAAATAGTTTAATACAAAACAGAATGCTTTACACGTGTGTGCTTAATGAACATCGGGCCGTCTCTGAGGCGCGGGACGCTGCGGTCGGTAACCGCCTCTATATCGCATGAAACAAAAATGAACATAGATTCACCGAACGTAGTCATATTCACGATTTCCAACACCCCCACATGAATATGACCTAAAAAAAAATTATTCTTCCACTAAGTCTTTAACGCGAGAGAATTAAAAATTAAAATATTTTATTTCAAACCAAAAAACTTAACGCAGGAATTATGTTTCACCTTAGTCAAAGGTTTAGTCAACACATCAGCTGGCATCGACTCGCTACACATATAATCTACTTTTACATCGCCCCTGTTTATGTGATCTCTAACAAAATGGTGCCTTATATCTATGTGCTTCGACCTCTGACTAGTGACAGTATTCTTTGCTAGATGTATTGCCCCCACATTGTCACAATGTATGACTAAAGGTTTCTGAACCTCGCTGCTTATTTCACTAATTAACTGCTTAATCCACAGAGCCTCTTGTACCGTAAAAGAAAGTGCCATATATTCGGCTTCTGTGGTCGATAAAGCAACAGTCTTTTGCCTTTTACTATACCACGAAATAAGTCCTCCATTTACTTTAACGCATGAACCGGTGACAGAGTATCTATTGTTTAGTTTATTGCCCCAGTCCGCATCACTATACGCATCAAAATTCGATTCGCTATTGAATTCTAATCTATAATCTAACGTACCCTTTAAGTATCTGAGAACGCGTTTTACTGCATTCCAATGAGTCGCGGTATGACAATTATTAAATCTACTTAACAAACTGATCGCGAATGCAATATCTGGTCTACTTATCTGTGACAAATACAATAAGCTACCTATGGTCTCTTGATAAGGAATGTTCATATTTACATCGATGTTGCTCTCGCTAAAATCCAATCCCGGCTCTAGTGGTGTATCTACTGCTTTACAGTCCATCATCTGGTGCTTCCTGAGTAATGCCTCGATGTAGTCCCTCTGGTCGACCCATAGTTTTCTTTCTTCAGTGTTTCTCGAGATATTCATGCCTATACATCTCTTAGCAATACCAAGATCTTTCATCTCGAAGTGTTTCTGCAAGTTTTTCTTGATGTTTTCTCGTAATCCTTTCTGATTCGAGAATATAAATAGGTCATCGACATATACCGCTATAATCAATATCTGACCTGCATTGTTTTTCAATGTATATATACATGGGTCGCTCTTACATTGCTTCAGTCCCAGAGCAGTTAGAACGGTGTGGAGTTTTTCATTCCAACGTCTTCCACTCTGCTTCAACCCATATATTGCTTTCTTCAGGCGCCATACTTTTCTATCGTTTCCGGTGTCTCCTTCACTATCCCAAGGTGGTTGTACATAGATTTCTTCATTCAAATCACTTTGCAAGTATGCTGTCGTTACGTCCATATGGTCTATTCTCAAATTTTTCTTAGCAGCTAGTGAAAAAAGATATCTCAGTGATGCATACTTCACAACCGGGGAAAATGTTTCCTGATAGTTGATGCCTTGCTTTTGACTGCAGCCTTTTATTACTAAACGGGCTTTAAGTTTCTTCTTCCCCGATTTGTCTCTCTTCTCTGTGAGTACCCATTTTGTTTTCAGCACTTCTTTACCCGCTGGTAACGTTACTTCTTCGTAAGACTTGTTCTTCATTAAAGAATCCATCTCGCTCTTCATAGCTTCCTTCCAGCCTGGAGCATCGGGTCCTTGTAAAGCCTCTTCTACCGTCAGCGGTTCTGTTCTCCCTTCAAAACTTGAAGCGTAGTAAATTATATAGTCTGGCGTTTTTACCGGTTTTTTCTCTCTTTTAGAACGTCTTGGCTCTTCTGTTGACTCTTCTATTGATTCTTCTTCCTCGTCACTTAAGCTTACATAATTTTCTGTGTCCTCGCCTTCTTCGCTTCCATCTGTGTCTCTTGCTACTTCCTCGGCTTCTTCTTCTACTTCTTTTTCAGCTTCGCAATTTTCAATAGGTATAGCGTTTATCATCTCAGTCTCATCCTTCGAATAATTTTTCTTCTTCTCAAGGAATTTCACATCTCGACTGAAAATAATTTTTTTATCTGTAGGGTTAATTAATCTGTATCCTTTCCTATTTTCACAGTAACCCATAAATAGCAATTTTTGCGATTTTAAATCCCATTTCTTTCTTAACTCTTTGGGAATTTGAGCCATAGCCTCACATCCAAATATGCGTAAATGTGATAGGTCTGGTTTTTCATCTGTCCAAGCTTCGCATGGTGTTTTATTCCATAATCTCTTCGTTGGTGAACGGTTCAGTAGGTAGACAGAAGTTGACACGGCTTCTCCCCAATATTCCTTGCCTAGTCCTGCGTCTGCTAGTAGCGTACGAGCCTTTTCTACTATCGAGCGATTTACACGCTCCGCTAGACCATTTTGTTGTGGAGTGTACCTCATTGTCAGTTGATGAACAATACCGTTGTCCTTCAAGATTGTCTTCAGTTTCTGGTTTACATATTCTTTTCCATTGTCAGTCCTGAGAATTTTTATCTTCTCTCCTGTTTGTCTTTCTAACATGTTCTTGAATTCTAGGAACGTCTCTGGCACCTGATCCTTGTGTTCGAGCATATATACATATAAGTATCTACTAAAGTCGTCGACAAACGTTATAAAATATCTGCTATCACCGATTGATTTCTGTTCCATAGGGCCGCAAAGATCTGAATGGATTAGTTCCAAACGATGATTAGAACGTCTTTTACTCACATTAAACGGATCTCTCGCATGTTTACCCGTAATGCAATCCTCACAGGGGACATCGTTGGTCAAATCTTCATTTAATCCAATAGACATATTTTTTAATAGCGACATGCCTTTTCTATTTAAATGGCCCATACGTCTGTGCCACAGGATACCTGTTTTATCCTCAGCCAAATAAGAATGAATTTTAGTTTTCAACGGTTGATCAATTTTATAAGTACCGTTTACCTCGGATGCAGTTGCAACGACCTCACCATCTTCGTCCTTAATTTTTCCACCATGTGAGTCGAAAATGACGACATGTCCCTTTTTGACTATCTTGCTAACAGACAAAAGGTTTGCGGCGGCCTCAGGTACGTATAATGCTTCTTTTATGGTGACACTCGATACTTCTCGTCCATTTGTAACTTGTATCTCGGCGGTGCCTATCGATCTGGAAGCAAAGTTTATATTATTTGCTGCAGTAATTAAAATGTCAGTCTTTGGTGTCACATTTGTTAGGTTATTGTGATCCTTTGTGATGTGTGAAGATGATCCTGAGTCTAAAAACCATTCTTGAGCGTGACTATCTTCCTTTTCCTTGTGTGCCATAAATGCTTTTTCTTTCTTCTCTTCTTTCTTTTCTTCTTTTTTCTTTTCTTTATTGCCGTTGGGCTTCTTCTCTTCATACTTGTTCCTTCTGCAATTCTTTGCGAAGTGGCCTGGCTTATTACACACATAGCATTTGGGCGGTCCTCCGCCTTTCCTATTCTTCTTGGCGTACATCGCTGTCTCGCTGCTGCTGTTCTTCGCTTCTTCATGTATCCGAACATCTTGCAAAAGTTTTACCTTGATCTCCTGTGATCGGTACACCTGAGCTCTCCAGCCCCATTATCATGGGCCTATAGTCATCTGGAAGCCCTGCAAGTAATAGGGTTCCTACCCACTCATCAGCAACCTTGAAGCCAATGTCATTCAATTTGTGCGCGGTGCTGGTGACCTGATCTACGTACTCATCGACTGATGTACAATTACTCAACTGAGTGGTAACTAGTTTTCGTAGTAAGCCTACTCGCCTTGTCAGTCCAGAATCTTCGAAGGCAGCTTCTAGAGCATTCCATGCATCCTTCGCACTTTTTGCGTTTTGTATATGGCAGTAATTTATCGATTCTACCGTCAATATTATCTTTGAGAGTGCCCTTTTATCCTTTTTCTCATCCTCCTTTTCACCTGATACGACTTCCCATAAATCATCGAGCTGAAGATACGCCTGCATCGCGAACTTCCAAGTCGTATAATTGTCGCGACCACGTAATTTATCTATGATTGGAACTACCGATGACGATGCCATCCTCGTAATATGCTGGATCGTAGGATAATACCTCTTGACGGACACGTGTAATATTTTTCGGTCTCTTGCTAACCGAAATTCTCGTCGTCTCGTAAGCCCGCGCGGCAAGTTAGGTTAACCGCACATAAAACTCTACTCGAATCGCTTACTTGCTTTCTCTGCTGTATATATTATTGTCCAACAGGATGTCTCACGCCTGGGCCCATAACCTGTAGGTTTTTACAGAGTAATACACTGTTATACTTGGACAAAATAGTTTAATACAAAACAGAATGCTTTACACGTGTGTGCTTAATGAACATCGGGCCGTCTCTGAGGCGCGGGACGCTGCGGTCGGTAACCGCCTCTATATCGCATGAAACAAAAATGAACATAGATTCACCGAACGTAGTCATATTCACGATTTCCAACAGGTGGTAGTGAGATAATTATCTTATCCGATTGTCAAGCTGTTCTCAAGTCCATTAAAAATAATCATCTGAATATCCACAAGAATAAATATGTGACTGAGGCGAGAATACTGATTTACAAGTTGGAGAAACTCTGCGACAAGAAGATTGTACTTGTATGGATTCCCGCTCACGCGGGAATTCTGGGTAACGAGATTGCAGATGGGTTGGCCAAGGAGGCGACGGAGGAGGAGGCTGACCCCACCATTGCGGTTCCGGTGAGGGATTTGCTGGCACAAGCGAGAAAGGAAACATGGGAGTCTACACAAGTATCGATTACTCGCGACGCTCAGCATAAAGGCGCTTTCTATTTCGAAATGTTTTATGATCGAGCTTCACCTGTACCGTGGTTTCGTAAAGTCAGAGCGGAGAGATACTTCGTCACGTTTATCAATCGCCTAAGAGCTAACCATTATAACCTGGGTGCCTCCCTCAAGAGAAAGAATTATATTGAAAGCGAGAGATGCGAATGCGGCTGCGAATGCGAGGATATCCACCATTTTGTTTTGAGATGTAACAAATACGATGAACACAGAGCTGTTTTGGATGCAGAATTGAGAGAGGCTAACTTCACGGAAGAAATTGATATTTTTCGTCTTATTCAAGAGAAAAACTGGGATGTGCTGTATATTATCTTCAAATATGTCAAAGCAACGGGCAAAATTATTTGATATTAGAGTTTGATATATTATTTTCTAAAGTATCCGGGTCCAGTGTTTTAGTTTTAGATGAACTTATTTTATTAGGATTAGATTCGTTGTGCCAATTGCCGGTTGTGCAGAAGGCACCTAACCGTCCTCACCCGAGGACACCTTGGAAAAAACCCCCCCTGCCGCGCCGGAGTTCGGCTCAAGTCGCCATACGTGACGGTCGTGTGTGACCCGCGCTCTTGTTTCTTATTCCTTACTTTTGCCTTCTCGCTAGTATTATTTCGGTGTTACATCGCACAGTTTTCGATCCCTTTTTCGGGGGGGAGTTCAGCTTTTCTCTCGATCTAATTCGCTCCCCTGTCGGAGGGGGGGCAATTACTGTATTTTTTCCATGAGTTCGTCAGAACGATCTGACACGCATCTTCCTCATGATAGCCCTTGCTCGGACGACGAGTTTCAGAATTTGGCTGCAAAGAGATTAAAAATCAGTATTACCGAACAAGATTTTGACACAGCTATCAAGAAATTAATGCTAGAAAAAAATCCGGACTCGAGCTGGAGTGTAGTGTGCAATCGAAAATCTCAATCGTCGAGAAAGCAGAGGGAAGATGAACTGCTAAAGCGACGTAATTTGTGTGCAGACGAGGGTCTGCCCGTAAATTATAACGAGATGGACATCGACAAAGTATCCTCCTGTAAAAATAATGACGAAGATCGCGAACTTTTAATAAACAAAGCGATCCAATTAGATTTTAATAAACAAAATGACGAGGCTGTTGACCCAGCAAATTCTTTGAGTAAGTCGCACTTAACGAACATGCCTTCTTCACGTGATCTCGACACAAACAACACCACTCTCTCCCCATTTACCGACAGAGATATTTATATTGTGAACGGAGCTGAGTAAAAAAAAATCGATCAACAACATTCCACTGCGGACTCTCAACGTGTTACTAGATTCGCCGACGACCATCAAGGTAAGGCGAAAATCACTTTTCGCCTTCCACCAGATCAAACTACAACAAAGAAGGGTAAAAATCTTATTAAAATTTGGATGGTGTTAACGGAGCAACAAATACGGCCCCATTCTCTAGTCATGACGAACCATTTCTCCGCGGAAGCCGAATTTGAGGACTTTATTGATGCCAACGTTGCGTTAGACAAAATAGAAAAGCTCAACAATCCGACTAAACTAAAAGCCATTTTAGAGCAACGTTCCGTTATGTGCAGGGGGGTCATATCTGATTGGCCGTCGTCGATCCCTGACCTCTGGACAGCACTACAGAACAAAAATAACACTATTAAATTAGAACAAATGTATCGACGTAAGTGGAACCCGGTTGAAAAGAAAACCACTTTAACGACCACGGATAATATCATTGTTACTATGAAGGGTGATCGTGTGCGCGACTTGAGTGTCTTTGCCAGCGGTGTGGGCCTTCGCGTTCGTCCGTTTGTTCCGCAAATCAGGCAGTGTTACAACTGTTTTCGTTATGGTCATACCAAAATCGTTTGTAAAAGCGAATCGCGGTGTATCGTGTGTGGGGACGCGTCCCACGGTCAGTGTGACAAACCACTTAATTGTCGAAACTGTGGTGGTCAACATAAAGCCACGTTTAGGGGCTGCCCGGTTTTCGAGAAAACGAAAAATATTAACACAGTTATGGCTTATAGAAGCGTGTCGTTTCACCATGCTCTTCGCATCGTTGAAGGTAGAGATCCTTCACAGACTGCGCCTGTGTCCGGTCTTCTGAATCCGGTAGCTTGGCCGGCTCTCCGTCCCACTAATATAGCAAGATCTTACTCAGAGGCGACAAGATTCGATCACGCTCGTGAATCCCCGGAAAGTGAGAACAGCCCTAACGCGGAGTTATTTCGTCACGCGCTCTGAGACACCCTCTCACGGAGTATGATTCACGCGAACGCACGAGAGGCCCACGAGATAACACGACTCGTCCGTCTTCCACCAAGCCAATTTACGTCGGCCGTGATATATCACGTAACACTGCCCATTCTTATTATAGTCAGTTCAATTTGCGAGAGAACGAGATTACCAGGGAGAAGAGAGGCGTGCTCCTGTCGGCTGCCCGTAACGGGGCCGCCTGGTCGAAGAATGTTCGGGAGGATCCCGATTTCGTGCCCTCTTCTCTAGGGGACAACGCTCCTCATGAGAACCCGATGATCATCGATGTGATTAATGAAATTCTTCATCTTTTACGTAGATTTCCAGAGGCTCGGAGGGCCCTTCTGAGTGCGGTAAAAGGCTCGGATCCTATACTTAAGCGCGGGCTCGACCTTCAAGACAAAATAAATAACGAATCCAGAAGACACAATCTGCTGAGTGAGGACACATTGGAGAGCCGTATGCGGGTGGAAAGTCATGATTCAATTAGCGTCCCCTCCGAATTTATCGGAGGGAGAAAGTAATTCGTCTCCTCTTACTGGTAAACCTTCAATCTTCTTCTTTGGAATTGTCGCGGATATAATAGCAGTCGTAAGGAGCTTTCCAAGCATGTCGGTGATTATGACATAGTGATCTTGACAGAAACCAAATGTTCGAACAATAAATATGTCTATTTTTCTAATTTTAGAACTTTACACAGTAATAACAATCTGGGCAGCGGAGGCGTCTCGATCTCCCTCCGCTCTAACATTGAATTCGATATAATAAAGTTACCAGGCCCTCTACCAATTACATACGACATAATCGGCATCAGGACAAAAAATTTAGATCACAATATGAACGTGATCGCTATATACAGACATCCTCGTGTCGCCATACACAGTCAAGATCTAGCACCTGTCCTCGACATGCTTCATAATTCCAATTGCGACTCGATCATTCTGGGAGATTTCAACGCTCATCATACATCGTGGAATTGTGAGACAACGAACAGCAATGGAGAGTCTCTGTTGGTGGCAATGGAGAACGCAGAATTTTTCTGTATAAATTCTGATTCCAAATCTCGGATCGGTACCATCAACCAACACGACTCCAATCTAGACTTGATGTTTGCTTCTACAGGTATAATAAACAGAGTGGAGTACCATCAATCGGAAGATGCATGGGGCAGCGATCATCATCCCATTACATTTTCTTTTGATCAACAATTGCTACCATATAAAAAAATATCCAAAAAGATTTCCACCAAAAAAACAGATTGGAAGAAGTATTACGAAATAACGGAGAAAGAAATAGAAACTTCACTTTTGCCTCATATAGAAAATTTCTCTACTAATATGGAGGATTATGACAATCAATTTATTAATATTCTTAGGGACGCTGTCCGACGAGCATCTGGTCATCGAATCGGATCTACCGCTCCCTCTCAGCCTCACCGTCCAAGTAGACCTAAGGTGTCTCATAAATGGTGGGACAAAGATTGTGAGAAGGCAATCCAAGATAGACGTAAGGCCCTATTGGCTTTCAAAAAACACAAAAGCATTCACACCTGCTTTGAATATAAAAGGATATGCGCTGAGACTAAGAAACTTATCAACTGCAAGCAAAAAGAAAATTTCGAAAAATTCTGCAAAGATATCAATAGGTTTACCAGTTTATCCTATGTTAGGAACTCAATACGCATTCTTAAGAACTCCAAAAAGAGGGTTGAATGGAATAAGTGGAGAATTAACAATAGAGAGGATGAAATTAGAAGAACTATAAAGCATCTTGCCCCTCCCTTTATCGGCACTGAACCATCTCGAACTTCTGAGGGATCGTCTACTGGCAATGCTCTTGATGCTCCTTTTCACCGGACCGAACTGGATAGAGCTTTAGAAATGATTCGCAGGGACTCAGCCCCAGGCTTGGACGGCATAGAGTATAAAATGGTCAGGAATTTATCCGAATCCGGGAGGTCGTGTTTGCTGAGGCTCTTCAATATCATTTGGACCACCGGTGTCCTCCCTACTGACTGGCATGAATATCAGGTTATTTTCATTGACAAAGCGGGTCGAGAGAAGGTCCGTCCTATCTCTTTATCATCATGTATGGGTAAGCTCTTCGAACGTATAGTGAATGAAAGACTTATCTGGTGGGCGGAAAAATCGAACAGTTTCAGTCCCACCCAGAATGGTTTCAGAAGGGGTAAGTCTTGCCTGGACAATCTTGCAAAGATTACGACTGATATTCGATCCTCTCTGTGCAGCGGAGAATACACCTTGGCGGCCTTCTTGGATGTTTCATCGGCGTACGACTGTGTGGTGTTTGACATCATGATGAATCATTTGAGGGCGTTCAATTGCTCCGAAGGCATCATCAGATTTGTGGGACGTTGGTTGTATTCTAGATTGGTGCGCTTTATAATCAACCCCCGAGAATCAATCGATCGTCACGTTTATAAGGGGCTCCCGCAGGGCGCCGTCCTGAGTTCAGTCTTGTATGCTTTACACTCCGGTTGTGCTCTAACCTGCCGGAAGGGGATGAGGCAGTCGAGTTTGCCGACGATGTTGGCCTTTACGTTTCGGCCCCCAATCGGAGACGCAATCGTGAGCTACTACAACAAGCTGTGAATATCTTGGTTGACAGATTGCAACAGATTGGCTTAGACATCGAGCCAAAAAAGACCGTATTGGTGGAATTTTCCAGAAGTGGTTATGTGGATAAAGACCTCAGCATTCACATACGCGACTGCGATGTTTTCGGGAGCGCGGGCGCAAGGTTCCTGGACATTTGGTTCGACAACAGACTGACCTTTCATCGACAGATTGACATCGTGAGAGGTAAAGTTGAGAGAGCCAACTCTGTTGTCAGGTATCTATGCTCTGTTTCTAGAGGTGTCGAAGTTAATACATCACTCATGCTATACAAGAGTCTGGTAAGGTCAATCACCGACTATGGCAGCTTCGTATATTTCCCCCGTGACGCCCTTCATCAGCTCAAGTTCGAGAGAGCGCAGTACAGGGGCATTCGCACAGCTATGGGCTATAGGAACTCCACGCCAAACAATGTTATCATAGCAGAAGCCAAGGTCAGACTACTTAAAGACCGGGCGACCATGCTTGGTAGCCATTTCACCTACAGAGCAATCGCTCACAACGAGAACGGTTTGTGCGACAAATTGCAGCGGGCCTATGATCTCGAATGTTACGCGAGATTCCGTCTACCAACTTACCGTATGTCCCTTCTCTCTCTTAGGCGATTTCGGCGCCCACACATTTAGATCCGTGGTGGACACAATTTTTGGAAAATTAAGACAGCTCAACTCGTCCTATTCCGATCACTCGCTTATCCAGGATATTATTGCCAAATACGAACTAGATACATCTCCTGAAATCATCTTCACCGATGGTTCATACGACGAGCAAAATCGATCTACAGGAGCGGCTATCGTTGTGTGTGACCGGGACACTGCGTACAAGGTCAGCCTTCCGTTCAGGTGCTCCTCGTTTACAGCAGAGGTTTTCGCTATTAAATCCGCTCTTCAATTAATGACTACCCAGGATTTCCTTAGGGAAAATAGCATAATTATTATGTCCGATTGTAAATCGGCTCTCGAAGCCATCCGTAATAATCATATCGACGTTCGCAAGAATCTCTACGTTACGGAATCCAGACTGCTTATTTATGACCTTGAACACGTTCATAACAGAAGGGTGATTCTTGCCTGGATTCCATCTCATCGAGGAATCACTGGAAATGAGTTGGCTGACTCCCTCGCTAAAGAAGCGTCACAAAAAGAGTCAGATCCAAGTATATTGGTCCCAACCGGGGACCATTGGCTGAAGTCAGAAAAACCTCATGGGAGTCCACTCAAAAGTCCATCATTAAAGATTCGGCTCATAAGGGCACGTTTTACTTTCAAACATTCTGCAACCGTTATACAAAAGAACCCTGGTTTCATAATATAATTAAGGAGAGATACTTTTGTCACAATGTTCAACAGACTTCGATCAAATCATTACAATTTGGGCTCCTCTTTAAAAAGAAAAGGCTATATCCAAGAAGATGCGTGTGAATGCGGCCATGGCCGTGAGGATTTATATCACGTTTTGAAAATTTGCTCCAGATTTGACACTAATAGACAATTACTCGATCGCGAACTTCGAATGGCTGGCTACACTGTAGAAATTGATGTTATTGATATAATGAAAAAAGAAAACTGGAGTATACTATTTCTCATTTACAAATTTCTAAAGAAATTGAATAGAGTCATTTAAAATTCTTAATCAATGCATCCAACGCGCTGCGCATGCGCGTTCGGCTGACGCCATTAACAGTTAACCTGCTACCGCGACCGGGTCGGTTTACATATGTTTGTGCCAATGCGTCAATAGACCTCAGGCACCACAAATATCCTTCACCCGAAGGAAAACGAAAATCTCCCTCCCCCCTGCCGCACCGCCTGCCCCGCAGCGGGACGCTAACCAACCTCCCTAAACCCTACAACGTTTGTCTAAAACATTTTTTTGCAAAACTTATATTTTTCAAGATATTTCGGAGCCCCGATATATTTTCCTCATATATTTTCCTCATATGTATATATTAGGGTAATTAAAAAAAACCCTTTTTTTTTTATTTTTCGTGACTAACCCCAAAATATCAAAGCTTACCTAAAAAAAGAATTTTCCTCAAAAATTGAGCAAAATCGAACCAGTTTTAAAGGTCGCTACCAGCGATTTTCAATATTTTCGATTAAAAAATCGGTTTTTTTTTCAATTGTTCAAAATTGCATAACTTTTCGAGTTTTAATGATAGAGGCATGAAATTTTCCGGGAATCTTCGTCAATTCATGTAGTTTATGAATATCGAGTTAGAAAATTTATTTTTGGAAACAATTTTTTTACATTTCTTTTGTTTATAATAAAAAAATTATCGTCTATAACAAATAGGCGCCAGCGATCTGGGACATGGTTTTGACTTTAAATTACATCTAAGTAATCCAAAAATACATTTCAATAATCAAATGCTTGAACATCGGTGAATTTGTTGCTGAAAATTTGTTTAAACAACAAATTCAAAAAATCACGTTACCCGTAATGTAGAAATAACGCATGTCATAATCTTTATTTAGGTGTCTGTATTGCATTCCAACTTTTGTTGTCAAATTTAAGTTGATAGAATAATAAATTATCCAAATGCTACATATTCAATAATTTTTGGTTACAACATCAACTTCTTTTCTGCCTAATACAATAACACCATTCAATTTTACGAATTGCAATTGTTTTTTTACTGCGACTCATATTTGTAAAATGGATAAATTAATAACAATGCTACTTTTTTTGTAATTTGTCATAATAATTATATTTTCAAAGAACAATAAGTACATCTTACAGTTTCGATCAAAAAACTTATAGCACATTAATTATTTCATGTTACACGGTAAGTTTTTCACATTTTAGGAAACGGGCCCTTACGCTTTAATTTTTCTCAATAGCATTGATAATTGTTTTTTTGTTTGAGTTTGGGATATTTTTTCGATGCTTTACGACTCCAAGTATTATTGCTTGCTTTTGCTTCTCGTCTTTGGAATGGATTGTGTTATATTGCATTTATATTGTTAAGTAGGAAATTACAACTAACCTGTACGTTATATGTTGCATTGTGTTTGCTGGGATGTACGATTGAAGTTATGTTTTTGATTTCGATTCTAAGTGTCTCAAAAATAATATGTAAGATGTGTACTTACTTGTAAAGTTGATATGTATGCAAACACAATAATTTTCCCAATTGACAAAAAATTATATATTGTGATAAAGATATTGTGAAAAATATCGTGTGCACCAATGGGCGAAAGTAACGTTTTTCAGACGAGTGTGAAGTTTGCCGCCCGAGCCGAAAGCGAGGGCGACAAATCACACGAGTCTGAAAAACGCTACTTTCGCCCCGAAAGTAACAACTCTCCTCCCTAGGGAGGATGTTCAAGCATTTGATTATTGAAATGTATTTTTGGATTACTTAGATGTAATTTAAAGTCAAAACCATGTCCCAGATCGCTGGCGTCTATTTGTTATAGACGATAATTTTTTTATTATAAACAAAAGAAATGTAAAAAAATTGTTTCCGAAAATAAATTTTCTAACTCGATATTCATAAACTACATGAATTGACGAAGATTCCCTGAAAATTTCATGCCTCTATCATTAAAACTCGAAAAGTTATGCAATTTTGAACATTTGAAAAAAAACCGATTTTTTAATCGAAAATATTGAAAATCGCTGGTAGCGACCTTTAAAACTTGTTCGATTTTGCTCAATTTTTGAGGAAAATTCTTTTTTTAGGTAAGCTTTGATATTTTGGGGTGAGTCGCGAAAAATAAAAAAAAAGGGTTTTTTTGAATCACCCTAGTATATCAGGGTGTCAGAAATAAAAGTATACAGCCGAATGGCTGGAGTAGATTGGGTCAAACTGAAAAGAAAAGTCCTGTACCATTTTGCAAAATTCGCAATAGTTAACGAGTTATTAATTGAAACGTCTGAGCGAATGAGCGCGCAAGGAGCGATAGAGGCGGGTCTCGGCTGGCACGGTGCACGGCGCGCGGTGAGCGGTGAGGGGCGTGAGGCGCGCGGCGCGTGGCGCGCAATGCCGACGGAATTTATCTTTCCCGGATAACATTCTGTGGACCGACGAAGCGACGTTTACACCAAACGGCGTATTCAATTCCCGGAATTTTGTTTATTGGTCGGATGAAAACCCGCACGTCGTCCGTGAAGGCGGATTTCAATATCGATGGTCCATAAACGTATGGGCGGGAGTAATCGGGAATCAAGTGGTAAGTAAAAGTAGAAAGAAAGCAATTTTCTCTTGTTGTTTAAGTGAAGAAACATTTTTATTCATTATTTCCAGATCGGTCCATATTTCCTCCTACTGCGTTTAACTGGCAATATTTATGCCAATTTTATTGAGAATGAATTGCCAGTTCTTCTCGCGGATGTGCTCCTTCGCGTACGGGCGCAGCTAATTTTTCAGCACGACGGAGCTCCGGCTCATTTTAGTCGTCAAGTGCGCGAAATATTAAACGCGCGTTTTCCGGATAGGTGGATGAGTCGTGGTGGCCCAATCGCCTGGCCGGCACGGTCGCCAGATTTAAATGTATTAGACTTTTTTGTATGGGGTCATATATAAAAAGTCTAATCGAGCAGCGGCGTAATGGTGGAGAAAACGAGGTACGTGAAGCTATTGTTGCGGCCTTCGATACTATTACGCCGGACATGGCGCACCGTGCGACGCGCAATATTGTACGAAGGGCCGAACTCTGCATACGAGAGAGAGGACGGCACTTCAAACAATTTTTGCATTAAAAAATGAGAGTGGATTAGGCCTATCGGGGAAACCACTATAAAAAAAACGCACCAAGCTATCTACCGCAAGGTGGTGTCTAAATGATAGCGTATCATTTTCCTGCCATCGAAAAGGCGAGAGGCTAAGAGCCAGCGCACATACATTGCCGTAGTATCTTACGCCTTACGTGCAGAAATTACGTACGAGAATCTTGCGTTACGTGGGACGTACGCAGCAAAAAATCGTGTGTACGTATCGTATCCATACGTTAAAATTTTCTTGTGTTACCAAAATTTAATTATTATTTCAATGTAAAATACATATACAACAGCTATGTTATTATTTTCTTAACATTTTCATGTGTTACATTTATGTCAACGTGATAACTTAACATTTTATGTATGTCATGTAGAAATTAAATATTATTTTGAATTCTTTTAACACAATTATTTTTTAAAAAATCAACACGTTTTACAGTTATTTTAACATAAACAAAAGTTAAAGTAAAGCTTTAAATAATCGTAAACTTTGACATGCAAAATAATTAAATTTACTAAAATTAAATGTTTCTATTACACATTATTCAAGCTAAACTAATTAATATTATCTAAGGCGTAAGACGCTACGGCAATGCCTGTGCAATACGTGTGCTACCTGTGCGGGCTCTAATACTTGTTCGCCACAGTGTACATCATCTGTCGCTCGCCGTTCGCCGCGCCGCGCCGCGCCGCGCCGCGCCGCGCCTCGCTCGCCACTCGTCTCTCGTCCCCCACCGCTCGCCACGCGCCGCGCGCCTCACGCCCCTCACCGCTCACCGCGCGCCGTGCACCGTGCCAGCCGAGACCCGCCTCTATCGCTCCTTGCGCGCTCATTCGCTCAGACGTTTCAATTAATAACTCGTTAACTATTGCGAATTTTGCAAAATGGTACAGGACTTTTCTTTTCAGTTTGACCCAATCTACCCCAGCCATTCGGCTGTATACTTTTATTTCTGACACCCGTGTATATATATATATACGGGTGTCAGAAATAAAAGTATATATATAAAACATACATGAACCAACACGTGTTATCTGGGTACCATATTATCCAATGTATTTTTAATATTTCCAAAAATAATACTACAATACTTATCACAGAGATATATCTAACATTGATCGAAATGTTTATAATAAATATTTATATTATATTGCCAAAAGATATAAAAAAACATTTCAGTTTATATACAAGAAATATTTTTCAATACATTTCTAAAATATATTTTATATATTGTTAGTAATAATTTTTGTATTATTCCAAAATCTTTATAAAAAATCTTTATAAAATATTTACTACATATTTTTGGAAAATAAATTTTCAAAATATTTATAAATATTTATCATAAATATTCATAAATATTTTGTGCTGTCTGGGATAACACCAAATCAACATCCAATGATGAGGCTCAATCTCCAACCTACACTAGTCATTGAGGCTTAATCCCCAACCTACACTGCTTATCATTGAGGATAAACTCCCAATATACACTCATCATTGAGGTTTGAACCCACAACTTACCTAAACCTTAATGCCCGATCTACAATAGCTGTAGTAAGCTGTAGTAAGCCTCAAGATGTAAGAAACTGACCAATCACAGTCGATTATTCTCCTCATATTCGCCTGTAATTGGTCAATTTCTTACGGCTTGAGGCTTACTACAGCTTACTACAGCTATTGTAGATCGGGCATTATGGTCAATACTCAATCTACACCTAAATTTAAGTGTTGACACTTAACTTTGATGACAAACACTAAATTTATGCCCAAATTTGTGTGTTAACACTCAAATTTGGGTGTTAACCATCAAAGTTGAGTGTATTTTTTCATAAGGATATTACTCTTTCTTTGATGAGCAATTAAACTTTTGCTTAACATTGACCGCTGTTACACGGCGCCGTTAATCGGGTTTAATAACATCGGTAGTTCTTA
Source organism: Temnothorax rugatulus (assembly GCA_035220575.1). Classification (NCBI taxonomy): domain Eukaryota; kingdom Metazoa; phylum Arthropoda; class Insecta; order Hymenoptera; family Formicidae; genus Temnothorax; species Temnothorax rugatulus. The sequence goes on from JASTWL010001160.1 coordinate 44,373, forward strand.
GACTAGCCAATCACACTCATTCTTCAGAAGAAGGGAATAGCTGTGATTTGCCAGCCTAAGAACTACCGATGTTATTAAACCCGATTAAGGGTGGCGTGTAACAGCGGTCATTGTCTGCGTTTCACACGGCCCAATTTACGCCGAAGTTATAACATCGATGATGTTATAACTACTGACGTTAAACACCGTGTAAACGCTCTTTTACGACGAAGTTATTACATCGATGTGATAACTTCGTCGTAAAAGAGCGTTTACACGGTGTTTAACGTCAGTAGTTATAACATCGATGTTATAACTTCGGCGTAAAATCGAGCCGTGTAAACGTAGTCATACACTGAGAAACCCATTTAGTTGAATGAATTAAAATTTGTTTGAATCAACTAAATCTCTTGTTTGTATATGGGCAAACAAGAATTGTGGTTGGTGCAACACAAAAATTTAGATGGAAAATTTAGTAATACCAATACACAAATATAGTTGACTGAACAAAAATATGGTTTGTATGAAACGAAATTTGTGATTGACTTATTACTCAAATTTTGTCCTCTGAACCAAAAGTATGTGTTAATATTACTAAAATTTTCGACCGAATTTTTTTGTTGCGTCAATCGATTATTTTTGCACGGAAAAAAGGATTTTGCTGAAGTATCTAAAAATTTAGCTAAATACAGATCTGAAAATAATTTTGTTGGACCATCAAAATAATTATAGTAGGTCACTGAAGTATGATGATAATGCTGTAAAAAATTTGACATTTTAGCAATCAGTTCTACATAATTATTTTAATTATTTAATCATGTAAAACTGATTGCTAAAATGTCAACATTTTTTACAGCATTACCATCATACTTCAGCAACCTACTATAATTATTTTGATGATGCAACAAAATTATTGTCAGATCTGTATCTAGCTAAATTTTTAAATACTTCAACAAAACCGTTCTTTCCGTGTGTAGCCATCAATGTATAGCACATAAAAAAAATAAACAGTTAAAGATTAAGTCGTTTAAGTATTTTTATTTATCACATTAACGAAAACATACAAATTATCGTTAGTATTGCCGTAGCGCAAAATACCGGAAGTAGGAAAAACGTCTATTAAAGAACTAAAATCCATTTCAAAACTGTTGTGTGTCGCATTTTTTATGACTTGATAAGCATCAATATGTGAGTAGTATCCAATAGTAAATAATTTTTGTAAATTAAATACAATCCTCTTGTCTCCGTAAGAAAGTATAGACGAAATAAGACTAAATTCTGGCAAAGGTTCATCAACAGAGGTAAGTAAAACTGTACGATTAACAAAATATTTTATTCCATTAATTTCTATCCATAAATAATGTGTAGGATCAGCAGTTCCGTCAAGATGTGGACCAAAAGTAATTTTGTCAGATAAGCCTCTTTTACTAAGAAATCTTTCGCATAACTGCAACTGGTTCTTTTTTGCTAAAGTTAAGGTGATGTTTACGCGAGAATTTACTACAGTTGCATTTGTCTTAAAGTCTCGATGTTTGGCCTCGAATCGCATTGATGAAATATTAATTAAAGGACCCACTGTAGTCATAATCTCAGGATAATGCGTTATTATGTGATGTTTCGGCTTTAAAGTTACATTCTTAAATACTTCTAAGTAGAAACTATGATGTTCTTCGATTAATGATTTTAAAAGCTTGGGTGTAGACTCGTGAATTGTTCGAGATGTTACAATTGATATAATCTGTTTGAGGAGTAAAAATACTTCCCAAGCACAATTATTTTGAGGAATTTTATCGTTATTTAGGATTAATAATTACAATTATTAATCCTAAATAACGAACTAAGCATGCCATCTCTGCAGCACTAATTATAATGTGACATTTTTTTATATGTTCTGTTTTTATTAGAGGTACTCTATTTCTTTCATACATACCAAAATTAAAATATTTTATTCTTTTATTTAAAAATTGAAGACTGAATAGTTTTTCATCAATCAAGTACTTTAAAACAGTGCCTACTTCATATCGGCAAATGCCTTCATAAACATCATGCATAACATCGCATGCTATAGTTTTTGTAACATTAAAATATTTTAAATCATTCCAAATACACATGGTTCTTTTATACCTGCAGATGTTCCAGATAATTTTTTAATATCTTGATCATAATTACTTTTGGTCCTTCTTAACGAGGGCTCTGATGGTACATAATATTTGACATTGTTCTTTGGTAGCTCGACAAAATCGGCAAAAAAAAATGACTCGAGAAACTCTCTGAAATCCTAAAATACTATTAACACCTAAATTGTCACCTAAAATTAGAGCTAATGTGAAATATATTTTGTATCTTTTATTATTGGATACTATTTCAATACCGTTTGTTTCCAAAAGTTTAGTTCTTCATCAAAATGTTAAATGTAGCACGATTCCCATGAATCATTCTATCAGACGCATGACACAAAAGAGCCAAAAATATATTATCTAATGTAGAATGATACTTTATCGGTGTACCACCAAGTAATATATAAACAGCACCTAATTTATGAATACCGGTATGAGATCCTAATGGATTATTGATTCAAAATCGTCGTAGAAAAGAAAAATTGGTATCACAATGCTGTTGCCATAATTTTTCGAAATATTACGCCATAAGAGTGATCCAAGAAAATCAAAATAATCGTTCGAACAACATTCCTTTATTACTCTAATATGTCTTAAAGTTAAAGGTAAAACATTAGGTAATTCCATGAATATTGTAATATTGTACGCAATGGTATAAAATGTGCTGTAGCAGCCTGTATATTAAAATATGTACTATTGTCTGATTTTTTACAAGTTGACATGTTACCCACGTAATAAGAAATAGGTGGAATCAAATAGTCACTATTTTCGAAATAACGTAGGCGGAGTTTATCTGACAATAAATTTTGAAAAGAATTTTCTAGTATACTTATCATTTTAACAATAATATCCGTATTGGAAATATTTTCTCCATTTTCCGATTTTAACATTTTTGTGAACAAACTTCCGAAACCATTAGACAACAACTCCGTAACATTTTCGAGAACAAACTGAACTTGACTTCTGGGTATCACAGGATTTGCATATAGTTTAGCACAGAAAGAAGCACATTGATGTTCTATACTCTCAATAATATCTTCAATTGTATAGTTATCATATGTTATAGTTTCTGCAATAGCTTCTACATTACTTGAATTGGAAATACTATCAGAAGTTGAAACAATATCAGATTGACAAGCATTGCATTCTTGCAGGTTAACGTTCAGAGAAACAACAGATGTACACTTCTTAAACTTCTGTACTACACTGATCCGATGCTTTCGAATTAGGTGCTGCTTATAACAACTAAAACGATCAAATTTTCTACGACAAACTTGTCTTGTTGACACTGAATTACGTCCCCTACTGTCAGGCAATGAGATACTTTAAAATGTAGTATAATAGTTTGTATAGACCTAAATTCTTTAGAGCATACAAAACATATGATTGGAGCAGTCATTATTTATACTTAGTTAGTTTATGAATAGTGAAATCAACATATTATGGTAATTTGAAAGTGAAATAAAAATAACTTTATAAGTAATCTAAAAGTAGGACAACTCCTTAATATTATAATTTTATAATATAGATATTCTCTTTCAACTACTTTCTTTAAAAACAAAAGGAAAAAGATCTGAAGAAGCAGCGATCTATATTGATAGATCGTAATAAAACAATAAATTGAGAAGAACCAGTATGACGACGCCGATATTTTTAGAAACAACGCATATCAAAAATTGCAATCATAAATTGTTTTGTAAATTTTACACGCAAACTTATATAAACTAAAAAATATTTTATGAATATGTAACTGAAGGTAACTGTAAGTACCATCAATAAAATCAACGTATTACGCAAAAAATATATAAAAATTTTAATCAGGAACAATCTTCATAATAGCAATCTTTTTCTATTGAAATTGAATACAAAATAAAGTATTTTATGAAAAATGTCAGTCAGAACACTAGTTATGTAATAACTAATCAGAGACTTAAATCTCAATCTCAATTAAGAAAAAAACAATGATGTTAGTCTTTGTTGTGTGTAATGGTCTTTATAGAATTTAAAATAGTCAAAACTGATGGATTTTTACAATCAAACTCAGTTTCAAATCCATATATGGCGCGTTGTAAGAAATACCATATTTTTTCGCATTCTGCTGGATACTTTGCATTAAAAACCTGAAAACTCTTGAAGCATATATCCACTGCTTTATGTACGGTTGCAACTTCGTACTTTAAATCATCAATAATAATATATGAAGTAATGTCATTCCCATCAGAAACCAGAAGTACAAATGGCTGAAGTTTAATTCCTTTATCTGTACAAAAATTTCTCCGTTCTTCAATAAGATCTCAATTTCTCCGGGAATCTACAGAAAGATAAAGAAATAAGAAAACACACAAAACTAAAGAATAACATTAAAGGAGTTGTAGTATAAGTATTGTATTTTACATTATAGCCACAACTCTCACATTTGAACGGCTTACCGTCAGCGTGATTGAACATATGCCTCCTCAATGCTGAGCTCACCGTAAACGCTTTTCCACATACATTACATACGTGGGGCTTTTCACCTGTATGCAATAATGCATGATCTCGTAATGTGGCTCGCTGATTGAAGCTGTAACAATCGTATAAAAATTTTAACACCGCGTTATATTCAATGAGATACACAGATATTGTTAAAAAAAAGGAAAATAATTTCAAACTGAAAAGAAATTACGATACTGTAATATTATTGAAAACATAACAGAGATATTGATATGAAGAGTATAATATAATTAATACATTTATGTTATCCTTTATGAATCATGACATATATAATTATGATATACATTTGTAACATTTTTAAATTGAGACATATATTTTTTGCATTATTATATTTATTTTCAAGTTTGCCTATTTATACCGAACTGCGAATATATGTGCTACAAACCTTTTACCGCAGACTTCACACGTGTAGCTGCGAGGGTTCGAATGTATCTTTAAATGGTTCAACAAGTTGCCTCGTTGTGAGAATGCCTTATGACAAACGTCACACTGGAATGGTTTCTCGATCTCGAATTCGCGCCGATCGATTCCTGCAAAGGCGACAACATCCGAAGGAAATATTAGCGGAATCAGGATTGCACTCTCGATTTCTCTGTTTACAAAGCGGGGGGGGGGGGGGGACTCACCTTTTTTACGAATTAGCAAAGTCTTGACGATCCTCGACGCGCCCACGTAATCCAGATCTCAATCGAGAACTGCCACTTCCCTCCGCCCGACGTCGTCGATATTCCGTTTTCCTCGGTGTCTCGCGCGCGCCGCAACACCGATTCCTTGCCGCTCTCCTTTCCCCCGGCCACGGGCCCGGGACTCACGAGACTCACGCGCGGGAGGAGAATGCCGCTCTTTCTCTCCCAGCGGCACGACCCTAATCTTGCGCGCACACACACCACTGCACCCAGGCGCACAGCTACGCGAACGGAAATTCCCGTAGATTTCCGCGACTTGATCCACGACGAGCGGAAGCCGAAAAACTCGGCGTTGATCGATCAGCTCGATCCTCACAATAGTCACAATCTGTTACATACCACTTCGCTGCGCAGAAGCTTACGGCGCAGCTGCGGCAGCACGATAGACCAACCTATGATTTTCAAGTGAACGATTTGGTTCACGCAACAAACACAATTATTTAAGATACGTGAGATGGGCAAGTTTGTTACCGTAACAATCAAATTTTATTGTAACAAATAATCGATTTTAAACATAAAATTTGGTTCGTGTAACATTTCACTTGTTTCCCGTAATATGGTTTTTTAAGTAAATATACAAAAATTATATATTCAGTCAACAAAATGGTTTTAACCAAAGAATTTTGTTTTATTCAACCAAATGGGTTTCTCAGTGTATG
>JASTWL010001161.1:0-50323 GCA_035220575.1 Temnothorax rugatulus
ATTGTAACTCGTTAATACAAGGAGCTCGGGAAAACACGTCCGAGCGTGACGGATTCCCAGAGCATAATCTGACAGACGTAATTGTCAACAAAGCAGCTGTTGCTAAGGACGATTCGCGACTTCTCGCTACGGGGCGACCCGCATGAGCGCACGGCACGGGCGTACAGCACGGGCGTAACACTACCCCCCCTCTTCCGAGATTGTCGCCCCGACAATCCGGGAGGGTAGTTTCTTGCGGTCCCAGTTTCCTTTCCCTGTGAACCCCAGGGCACCGAACAGTTAATTTGTCCTCCTTGGGCTGTTGCTCCGAGTTACCAGACCCTGCTCCTCTTGGTCCCTGGTGGTTTCACTTCCGGTCCTTTCCGGGGAGAGCTGGCCAGGCTCCCCCTCTCCGACGGCACGGGACGACCTCGAGAAAACTCCGCTCCTTCCCAGTGTGGACTTCACCGCTGCCGGCCTCCGGCGTCGTCGTTCCGCCAAATCTTCGGATAGGGGGGGGGGGGAACTTGTGTGGACCCAACGCCTTATAGGCTCCCCGAGTCCCTGCCTCAGCATTTGCTCAATGTCCCACGGAAAAACCACAACTCCAAAAACCGTGGGCGAGGCAGTCTTCTTTTAAAACAGAACTTCCCCGAGAAGAAGTCTTCGGCCGATGTTCTGCCGCAGTACTTCCTCATCTCCTCACGTACTCCAACTTCCTCTAGGAAAAAAGACAAACATTGCGCACAGTAAAAGAGAACAAAATATTAAATAACAAAATCAAACCAAAACTCATTATTTTATTTCTTTATTTAGTATACATCAAGAATTCCAGCCATTGTTATAAATTCCCTCCCGGGCTCCGATCTACTCTAACCCCTCAACCCAATTTCCTTTCAGCATAAATAGCTATCTATCCGAATGAACAATTTTATTCTTATGTCGAGGTGATTTCCGAATACAGTATACTACATCACTAAGCTTCTTTATTATGAAGAAGGGACCTTCCAATTGCTCTGCAATTTTGGAGTCTTTCCTTTAACTCTTCGGGGATTATATAACCAGACTCTCCGCCCCTCCTGAAAAAGAACTTGCCTAACTCCACGATCGTATCGAGCCTTCATTCGAGAAGATTTCATATTCATCTGCCTCTGTGCGGCGGAATGAATTTCTTCCAACTTTCCCTTCAGATTCCTGACAAAATTTCCAACCAGAGGAGGCTCCTCTCCAAGAGACTTCGAAGGACTCCCCCGCAAGAGATCTGAAGGTAACCTGAGATCTCGAGCGAAATATAATTCCGCAGGGGAAACTCCAGTTGTCTCATGTTTCGCGGATCAGTATGCCAGGAGAAACATAGGGATCCATCGATCCCAATTTTTTTGATTTTCAGAGACATATTTCGCCAGATAGTTGGTTATAGTTTGATGCTGACGTTCCACTTGCCCGTCTGACTGTGGATGTAAAGCAGTAGTCCTGGTTTTCTTAATGTCAAGAAGTCTCATCAACTCTGCAAAAAGCTTTGACTCAAAATTCTTCCCTTGGTCGGTATGAACCTCTAAAGGTACTCCATGCCTGGAAACAAACTGGCTTACGAAAATCTCCGCAACCGTCTTTGCTCTCATATTCTTTAATGGGAAAGCTTCCACCCATTTCGTGAAACAATCCACTATGACGAGAAGAAAGCTGTTTCCGGATTTCGTTACTGGAAGAGGGCCTAGGATATCCATCTGAACTCTTTCTAACGGAGTTCCAACGTTATAAACTTGTAGAGAAGATTTCCCCTTCCCCGAGGGACCTTTTCTGGCAACACAGACTTTACATGTCTTGCACCAATCCTCTACATCCTGCTTACAAGTAGCCCAAAAATAGCGTTTCCGAATCTTCTCCAAAGTCTTATTTACCCCAAAATGTCCTCCTGACGGGGAGTCATGCATTTCCTCTAAAATCCCTTTGACAAGTCTCCGGGGAACAATAAGCTGAAGAAAACTGGATTTAAGATTCGGAGCTTCCCACTTTCTGTAAACCCTGTATTCCCTCTTTCAGGACTAAAGCATCCCAGTATGCCCAATAGACTTGAGCGGAAACGTCTTCCGCAGCAATCTCAGTGCGAGATGGGCGAACTCCAGCTTCCTTTCCACGAAGTATGATCGAGATGCTCGGATCTACTCTCTGCCCCTCTCGCCACTCTTTCAAATTTTCCGCCTCTAATACGATGCGAGCGACTTCCTTTTCCGAACCTTCAGAACTCCTTCTCTCCACTTTAGCGCAATATCCACAGCCAAACGACTCGCAAGTCCGTCTTGACAATCCGTCAACGTTTTTATGAGAAAGCCCTTTCCTGTAAGAAACAACAAATTGATATTGTTGGAGTCTCTCCAACCAACGAGCCAACTGCCCATCTAAATCTTTAAAAGACATAAGCCATTGTAGAGAAACGTGATCCGTGCGGATCAAAAACTCTCGTCCCAAAAGGTAATGGCGAAAAAATTTAATTGATTCTACAATCGCTAAAAGTTCTCGCCGAGTTACGCAATAATTTCGCTCGGCTTTATTGAGAACACGACTAAAATATGCAATGACCTTCTCCTCCCCCTCCTGTTTTTGTGATAAAACCGCGCCAATTCCAATATTGGAGGCATCAGTGTCAAGAATAAATTCGCCCTCCTCCTTCGGAAAAGAAAGCACTGGAGGAGAGGACAGTACCCGCTTTAATTCATCAAAAGAGTTCTGATGAACCTTGTTCCAGATAAACTTTACCTGGTTTCCCGTTAATTCGTAAAGGGGTTTAGCAATCGAAGAAAATCCTTTTATGAATTTACGATAGTACGAACAAAATCCGAGAAAACTTCGTAATAAAGTTCTCGTGTGAGGAACCGGACATCTCTCTACGGCAGCAACCTTCTCGGGGTCTGTAGAAATACCCTTCGCTGAAATTACATGCCCCAAATACTTTACTTTCTTTCCGAATAAAACACATTTCTTAGGATTTATCTTTAAATTTACTTCCTGTAACCGCGAAAGTACTTTTCCCAGATTTTCTAACATCTCCGCAAAACTCTTTCCAAAAATTATTATATCGTCCAAATAAACTAAGCAAATTTTAGATAGCAAATCTTGCAAAACTTTCTCCATAAGGCGTTCAAAGGTTGCAGGGGCGTTACACAAACCGAAAGGCATTACCGTAAACTGCCAGAGCCCTCTACCGAACGAGAAAGCCGTTTTCTCTCTATCCTCGGGTCGAATTTTTATCTGCCAATAACCACTTTTTAGATCTAATGTACAAAACCAAACGTTACCTGATAGCTGATCAAATATGTCGTCAATTCTGGGGAGGGGATGTGAATCTTTTTCCGTTATTGCGTTCACCATTCGAAAATCCACACAAAAACTAATTGTTCCATCTTTCTTTTTTACTAAAACCACAGGAGAAACCCAAGGGCTTTTTGATTCCTCAATTACTCCACAAGCTTTCATTTCCTCCATAACTTTTTCCACCTCCCCTCTCATTTGAAAAGGAATTCGTCGAGGTACCTGTTTTATGGGGAGAGAGTCTTTCACATTTATAACATGTTGAACAACATTACAGTTTCCCGCAACAATGTTTTCGGAAAATACATTTTGAAATTTTACAAGAAATTCGGCAAAAAGTTCTTTCTCAGTCAAATTAAGATTCTGAGAATTATTTTCGAAGAGTTCTTTCAAGGAAACAGGGACTTTATTAGAAACATCCTCTATCCGAGCTAATTGCGTTTCCGATTTTGAAATTCTGAAAGCAGTATCAAAGATTTCTTCCAAGTTCACGATTTTAAGAAAATCTACTCCCAGGATACAATCATCATTAATATCGACTACTAGCAAAGGAATTACCACAGAATGATTTCCTATTTCTACCTTAGCTTCCACTTTAAATTCAATAAAAACTTTTTCACCAGTAGGATATCTTAAATTTATTTCTTCCAATGGAAGCTTTTCCTTTCCTGCCTTCACGAATTTCTTACTAAGAATGGACACGTCGGAGCCCGTATCAACCTTGAAAGAACACTCTTTCCCATCAATTTTTCCATCATAACAAAAATAATAACAACTCGACTTAATTCTATTTCTTTTTAAAACAGTTTTATTATTTCCATTCAACACAACATTTTCATGAACAAAATTCGGGGTATTAATAACACGAGCCAAACCTCCCCCGCTAAGTTCGACTAAGCCGCGTTTCCCTTTTCATCAGGACATTCAGAACGGAAATGTCCGGACTTTCCGCATGTCCAACATTCCCCCCGGCTGGCGCTAAATTTGCTGCCACGACCATTCCCTTTTTGAAAATTTCCTTTTTGGTTCTTCTTCCCCTCCTCTTTCCGCTCCTTATCGCCCTCTCCCTTCCCATTATTCGCGTCCGCCTTCAGTCCTTCTTTCGGAGTGTTTCGATTAAATTTCTCGCGGGCGAAACCCTCTCCTTGAATAATTTTCAATGCCTTCGCCCTCTCAACCGCCTGATACAAAGAGGTTATCCCCTCCATTTGTAACGTCAGCCGGATAAAGTGGTCCGAAACGGCCGTCACAAACTGCGAACAGGCAATTTTTTCACGAATTTCAAGGGGGCACTCGGGGTATGCGAGGCGCGACAATCGTTCAATATCTGAGCCGAGGGCGGCTAAATCCTCCCCGAATCTTTGCCTGCGGTTCGTGAAGGCAGAATAATAATTCTGCGTTAAACGCCCCTCACCGAAACGTAACTCGAGCTTTGATTTTAATTCCGAAAAATTGAGACACTCAATATCTTGTACCGTCTCGAGAATCATGCGCGCTTTCCCCCTCAGACTCGAAGCCAGTGCGACGGTTTTCGTCGCGTTGTCCCAAAAATTTGCTCGCGCAATTAAATTAAATTGCGAAAAATATTTCTGTAATGGGACTGTCCAATCATAAGTGTCGGGCTTTAACTTATAACCGAGCCCGACGCCTGTACCTGTGGCGGCGTTCCCCGCCCGTGCAGTACGGATCTCAACATCTGCCGCGTTCGTGCCCCTCCCGCTCGAACGTACAGCGAAGTCAGACGCGACGCTCGCGCTCGTGTTTCTTTCAATCGGACGTGCAACTGTTTCGCTCGCGCCGCCCGCGATCACGCTCCTCCGAACCGGACGTATATTTCTGTCACTCGCGCCGTACGCGAGCGTACTTCGTTCGGACGAGTACGAGTCACACTCACTCGCGCCGCCCGTATTCGCCCCTCTCCGAATCGGACGTGATCCTCTCGCACTCGTGACGTCCGCGACCGCACTTCTTTCGATCGGAAACGCATCATTTTCACTCGCGCCGACCGTGTTTGTGCCTCTTTCGGTCGGGTGTGCGTCACTTCCTCCCGCAGTGACCGCGATGGCGCTCCCCTCAGCCGGACGCACGTCGCTTTCGTTCACTCCCGCGTCCCCTCGCCGTTCGCGCCGCGTTCCGGCACTTCCCCAGACGCTCTATTAATAGAGAGACTTAGCTGGGAATCGTTGGAGTTCGTCCCTCGGAGTCGATGGAGTTCCTCCTCCTGTCGGCGGATCGTCGCCGCAAACTCCTTCTCCCTTCGGGCCTGCTCCACACGTAGGAGTCGGACCTCCTCGATGACGGCCTGAAGCGTCTCGGTGAGCGTCGTGACCGCCGGCATTTCGGTGGCATCCCGGTGAGGCGTCTCCACCCGGAGCCTCTTCCTCGTGGCCATTACACTGTTCCTGGCCGTCACTCGACGACGCTCGTCCGTGATCCCGGACGAGCCCCCAAAATGTTACGCTCGTCGAGCGTCAGCCACTCTTCCGCACTTGCACTCACGCGCGACGCGTACTCCGGCACTCACTCAAGAAATAAGGCTCGTTATTTATAGAAAAGGAACTCGTTTAATATTGTAACTCGTTAATACAAGGAGCTCGGGAAAACACGTCCGAGCGTGACGGATTCCCAGAGCATAATCTGACAGACGTAATTATCAACAACGCAGCCGTCGCTAAGGACGATTCGCGACTTCTCGCTACGGGGCGACCCGCATGAGCGCACGACACGGGCGTACAGCACGGGCGTAACAATATTATATTGTGGATATTTACTCTAAACTTAAGACATTTGTCTGTAAGACAAAATGTTTTTAAGTAAAACAATAAGCATTTAAGTTTTAGAGAAGCTTCTTAAATATATTGTTGCGCTCGCCGCAGTTCGTGATCGCGTCACTACACCCACTCACTCACTCACTCGCGCAACCGGCACTCGCGGGCAATGAAGTGACACAATATAAGATGGTAAAGACTCGTTTTAATAGTACACACGAAATACTACAGAGATTCGAGCTGTCACGTTCGCACGAAGTCCGCCGCTCGAAAACAAACAACAACCGAACATCACAGGAAAATCAATAAATCCATATCAGCTGGTCGTCAGGGACGATTCTCAACTCGCCGCCTTGTAACGGGTGTCAGAGCACGGGCGCAACACTGCTCCCCCTCTTCAAGATTGTCGTCCCGACAATCCTGGAGAGCAGTGTCCCAGCGGCTCCTCCTGCTACGGACTCCAGGGTACGTGGATGGTCCTCGCCCTACCCCGAGCTGCTGCAACGGGTTACCGGGCCTCATCCTTTCCGTCCCAATCCGGTTCTTCGGGCTAGTCCCCTTTCAGCTTAACCTTGGAGGGAGCTGGTCAGCCTCCCCCCAAAAGCCTACTCTCGGGCGACCCCCAATTCTCTTTGCAGGAGAACCGTCTTCTTTCTTCGCGCCACTCCTCTTCCGCCTTAGCAGCCGCCGTCCTCTTCACGTCGCAGCTCCTTCTTCGGACAAGGGGGGGGAAACTTCCCATGGACCCGGCGCCCCGCAGGGCTCCCCTAGTCCCCGCCCGGCATTCGCCCTATGGCCCACGGGAAAACCATGGGTCAAAAACCGTGGGCAGGCGGCCTCTTCAGAGGAGAGTCTCGGTTGGATGATGAACCGCTTCGGATCCTTTAGGGAACTCTTCCTATCCCCCAGGAACGAAGACTTACCTTAAACAAAAACAGTAACATAACACGCAGTAACATTGATAACACGTAAACCTTTTCAAAAAGAAAACTCTCAAACAAACTACCGGGTTCCGATTCTTTACGAATTTCCCACCGTCCTTTCCGAAAAAGGAGCTAACCTATCCGCATGTACAACCTTCTTTTTGTGTCGAGGTGTCTTCTGAATACAATACACTACATCACTTAATCTTTTCACAATTTGAAAAGGGCCTTCCCAATTTCTTTGCAATTTTGGAGCTTTCCCTATCTCTCTACGAGGATTATATAACCATACTTTTTGAGACTCCTGAAAAAGATTCTTTCTAGCTCTTTGATCATACCAGTTCTTTACTTTAGAAGACTTAATTTCCAACTTTTCCCTAACCTCGGAATGAATATCCTCTAATTTTTCCCTTAGTCTCCCGATAAAACTTCCTTCTAACTTATGTTTCTCCTCTCTGGGAGGATTTCCTCGCAATAAGTCCAAAGGTAATCTAAGATCTCGGGCAAAATACATTTCTGCAGGAGTAACGCCTGTGACTTCATGTTTCGAAGACCTATACGCTAAAAGAAATAAGGGAATCCACCGATCCCAATCTCTCTGATTTTCGGAGACGTATTTGGCTAGATAATTGGTTATCGTTTGATGCTGCCTCTCAACCTGTCCGTCGGATTGTGGATGCAATGCAGTAGTCCTTGTCTTTTTAATTCCAAAGAGTTCCATTACTTTCGCAAAAAGCTTTGACTCAAAATTCCTCCCTTGGTCCGTATGGACTTCCAAGGGAACCCCATGCCTGGAGACAAATTGATTAACAAAGGCTTCCGCCACTATTTTCGTTCTAATACTCCTCAAAGGGAAAGCTTCTACCCACTTGGTGAAACAATCCACAATAACCAACAAATATTTATTACCCGATTTTGTCAAAGGGAGAGGACCAAGTATGTCCATTTGAACTCTTTCGAAAGGAACCCCAACATTGTAAATTTGTAGTGGGGATTTTCCTTTTCCCGAAGGGCCCCTTTTAGAAACACAGATCTCGCAAGACTTACACCAATCCTCTACGTCTCGCTTACAAGTGGCCCAATAAAATCGCCTACGGATTTTCTCAAGGGTTTTATTAACTCCAAAATGACCACCTGACGAAGAATCATGCGCCTCTTCCAAGACCTGTTTAATTCGTTTCCGGGGGACTACGAGCTGATAAATCCAAGACTTTAAATTAGGAGCCTCCCATCTTTTATAGAGGACACCATCCCTCAAAATAAGAGCGTCCCAATAAGAAAGATAAATCCGAGCTGAAATATCTCTCGCAGAAACCTCAGTATGGGATGGGCGTATTCCTGACTCCTTGCCCCGATAAATCGTCGCAATACTAAAATCCTCTAGTTGGTCCTTCCTCCATTCGTCCAAAGTTTCTCCTCTTAGAATTATACGCGCGATTGTTTTCGGCTCCCCAGCATTATTTCTTGCTACCCTCTCACAAAAAGTACAGTTATCTTCTTCACACTGACGCCTGGAAAGACCATCGGCGTTTCCGTGTGAAAGACCTTTACGATAAATTATTTCAAAATCGTACTGTTGGAGCCTTTCCAGCCAACGAGCTAATTGTCCTTCCAAATCTTTGAAGGACATGAGCCATCTAAGAGAGGCATGATCCGAACGAATAACAAACTTGCGTCCCAAAAGATAATACCGAAAAGATTTAACCGAATCTACTATCGCTAGCAACTCTCGACGAGTTACACAATAATTCCTTTCCGTCTTGCTCAGCACGCGACTAAAATACGCAATGACTTTCTCCAATCCTTCCTGTCTTTGAGACAATACTGCACCGATTCCAATGTTGGAGGCGTCTGTGTCTAGCACGAACTCACCCTCCCCTTTTGGAAATGAAAGTACAGGGGAGGACGTTAACACTTGTTTCAAACTTTCAAACGAATTCTGACATTCTTCTCCCCAAATAAACTTTACTTGATTCCCGGTCAACGTGAAAAGGGGTTTTGCCAAAGAAGAGAAGCCTCTAACAAACTTCCGGTAGTAAGAACAAAAACCAAGAAAACTGCGCAACTGCCTTTTGGTATGAGGGACCGGCCAATCTTTCACAGCAGAAATCTTATCGGGATCTGTCGCGACGCCCTCTGCCGAAACCACATGTCCCAAATATTTTACTTTATTTCCAAAAAGTACACATTTTTTAGGATTAATTTTCAAATTAGCTAAACGTAATTCAGAAAATACTTTTCTTAAATTTTCTAACATCTCTTCGAAACTTTTACCAAAAATAATAACGTCATCCAGATAAGTCAAACAAATCTTTGATAACTTCTGTAGAATTTTTTTCATTAATCGTTCAAAGGTGGCAGGAGCGTTACAAAGACCAAACGGCATCACAATAAACTGCCATAATCCATTTCCAATAGAAAAAGCCGTTTTTTCGCGGTCTTCCGGGCGGATCTTAATTTGCCAATACCCGTTTTTAAGATCAAGAGTAGAAAACCAACTATTGCCTGACAACTGATCAAGAATATCGTCTATTCTGGACATGGGAAAAGAATCCTTCCTGGTAACTTCATTCACTTTCCGAAAATCGATACAAAAACGAATTGATCCATCTTTTTTCTTAACCAGCACAACTGGCGAAACCCAAGGGCTACGTGATTCCTCTATCACACCCTGCTCTCTCATTTCTTCGATAATCCGATCAACCTCCCCCCTCATTCGGATAGGAATACGACGGGGAGTTTGTTTAATTGGGGTAGAGTCCTTCAGATTAATTTCATGATTAACAATTCCACAGTTCCCTGCAACAATTTTTTCCGAAAAGACGTCCTGGAATTCATTTAAAAATTCAGCAAAAGCTTTCTTCTGTTCCTTACTCAGATTTTTAGAATCTCTTTCGAAAAGCTCTTCTAAAAAGGAAGGGACTATTTCAGAAGAACCTTCTATCCGAGAACAATCCAAAACCTTTCCGACAACCCGCCTTGATTTTCCAAAAACCGAATCAAAGATTCCATTTAGGTTAACAATTTTCAAGAAATCTCCACCCAATAGACATTCATCGCTAATTTCCGCTACGTACATAGAAATCTTTTCAGAGAATTCTCCAATTTGAACTCTCACCTTGACCTTAGACTCAACTTGAACTCTCTCTCCCGTAGGATAGCGAAGAAAACAATTTCCGACCTGAGTCTCCTCATCAAACTCTCCAAGGAACTTTTTATTTACGATAGAGACATCGGAACCCGTATCAATTTTAAAGAAACAATCCCTCCCATTTAATTTGCCCTTATAACAAAAATCACAAGAATTGTACTTATTACTAATAGAACGAATCACAACGTTCGGGGCTCTATCTGCGCAGGTTACTCTCCCCCCGCCGAGAGCAACTAATCCGCGTTTCCCTTTCCCGTGTTCCCGGGGCACTCGGCCCGGAAATGCCCGACTTTTCCACAAAGCCAGCACTCTTTGGCAGTGGCGCGGTAACGGTTATTGCGGTAACTGCGACCGTTTTCCTCCTTCTTCTCCTCTCCCTTTTCGTCGCTACCGTTTTGCAGCGCGGGCTTTTTATTCCCTTTTTCGAAATTTTCCTTTCTCTTTCCGAACCCCCCAGAATTCTCTCCGTAAATTATTTTAACGGCTTTCGCCCTCTCAACCGCTAATTTTAAGGAAGTCACGCCCTCTAACTGAAGGGTCCTCTTCACAAATCCGTCCGTTAATGCCGAGATAAATTGCGCACACGCAATTTTATCTCGAATCGCAAAGGGACATTCGGGATACGCTAAACGTACAAGCCTTTCTAATTCGGAACCGAGAGACGCATAATCCTCTCCGAATTTCTGTTTCCGGTTTGTAAAAATAGAATAATAATTTTGAAAGAGGTGCCCCTCCCCGAAACGCAACTCTAACTTTGATTTTAATTCTGCGTACTCCAAACTATCGACATTCTCGACCGAATCTAAAACCGAGCGCGCTTTTCCCCTCAGACACGAGGCCAATGCGATGGTCTTTGACTCGTCACTCCATTGATTCGCACGCGCAATTATGTCAAATTGCGAGAAAAATTCCCGTAACGGAACCGACCCATCGTAGACATCGGGCTTGAGCTTGTAACCAAGCTCCGTGCGCGCGACGCTCTCGCCCGAGTTAGTTCGCGCCTCGCTCACTCCCGGATACACGAGATGGGACGCCGGACCCAAGCGCGAATCACTCTCCCCGGGAAGTTCACAACGCGTCCCCGCATCACCGATATCCCCAGACGCTCTATTAATGGAGGGACTTAGCTGGATTTCCCGTCGAAGTTGGAGTAGCTCCTCATCCCGACGCAGCAGCTCCGCCGCATGAATCGCCTCCCTCTGTGCCTGCTCCTCTCGCATCGCCCGCATCTCCAGGAGAACCGCCTGAAGAGTCTCCGCTTGGGTCACGGGCTGCGGGGCTCCCGCTGAAGGAGTCGCGGCACGAGCCCTCTTCCTCGAAGGAGCCGCCGTCGTGGCTATCCCGCCTGTTTCCCGGCCGCTCATCTCTGCCGAAAACGATCGTCCGATCCCGGACGAGCCCCCAAAAATGTTGCGCTCGCCGCAGTTCGTGATCGCGTCACTACACCCACTCACTCACTCACTCGCGCAACCGGCACTCGCGGGCAATGAAGTGACACAATATAAGATGGTAAAGACTCGTTTTAATAGTACACACGAAATACTACAGAGATTCGAGCTGTCACGTTCGCACGAAGTCCGCCGCTCGAAAACAAACAACAACCGAACATCACAGGAAAATCAATAAATCCATATCAGCTGGTCGTCAGGGACGATTCTCAACTCGCCGCCTTGTAACGGGTGTCAGAGCACGGGCGCAACAATATTTATCGAAGTTTAAGAAAAATTAACGTTTTTCGAGTCCGAGGATCACTGTGTTGGTCCCTCGGGACGCTCGTCCTTATATATTCGTTCGCTCGGTGGCGGGGGTGGTCGAATGGAAGGGTTGAGTGAGTGGAAGGGTTTTAGGGATATGTCTAGTGGAAGTTCCCGAAGGGTTATCCTAGAAAAATAGTTACTTATCTAGTGGAAGTTCCCGAAAGGGTTATCCTAGGAAAATAGTTACTTACCTAGTGGAAGTTCCTAAAATAGTTACTTATCTAGTGGAAGTTCCGAAAAGAGTTATTCTAGGCGTTTTTTGGGTGCAATACGAATGCGTTCCTAAATTTATCTAATGTCGCTCTTATATAATTTAAGAATTTTTAAATTTTGCCGAGATTATGGTGGGGCGGACATAACACTAGATGCCGGACCGCAGGTGTATTTAGGGAACGCCGTTGTCTCGAATCGTGATGGGATAGTGTAACCGAACGATGCTACTTAGAGACGCGATTTCCACTAAGTATCTTCCCATCTAACGGTCGCCACTCGGTTTGACCTCTATCTACCGAGAAGGTCGTATGAAACTTCGCCGTTGCTATCTACGAAGCTAATATTTCTTTGCTTTTCAGGTTCTCTACCCGAATCATCACCTTCGTTGACTACCCGGATCCTCCTTGCCGCATACCGGATCAACGCTGGGCACCGCTGGATCGCCGTCGAGAATATCGCGTGAAATTTTCGTCTCGATTATAAACAATACTATTATTTCTTCTCTTTTTCAGGTTCCCGTCTCGGATGGATCATCGCCGCTGCTGACTTCCCGGATCCTCGCCTTACTGCATACCGGATCAACGATGGACAACGATGGATCGCCGCCGATGGACAAAGTAAGCAGAAGGTAAGTACGTTTAATAATTTTGAGATTTATTTCAATATTAACGATTCTCTTTTATTTCAGATCGTCGATGCACCAGGTAAATTATACAAGATGGTTAATGAGCACACAAGTGCGTCATGCCTAACGGCAAACAATTTGTTGGATAATGGTCACTATGTACCGCTCGCTATAGTTAAGTCGAGTAATTAAGGCGCAATTACGCGGAAGTTCCCGATTGTTATATATAACTCGAAGCTAAACGCGCACTAAGTCCGTATTCGGAAGACTCGATGTCGCAGATTGTAATATACTGTTAGACACGTGTTACCGCTACCGCTATATTCGAGAGACTGCCCCGAGTCATCCTTCTCGCCTCGGCTTCCCACCGTGGCGCGCTGTTCCCTTAGAACATATAGAAATGGAAAGGGAATGCCTATTGTTCTCGGAAGAAAAACATGTCCGGAGGAAGTGAGAAAGAAAATCATAGTTGCCTCTCTCTTGTGAGTGACTGCTCGAAAGTGCGCATGCGCGGTCTACATTTGTTTGGCCGGTTTGGCTCACTGAAAAATAAGGTTACGTTAGTTACATATGTTGAAACACGGTTATTCCTTAGATATTTTCTAAAATGTGTTGATCCGCGAACGTACGCCAAAATTCAAGCAAAATGCTATATTGTATTTTATGCGGTAAAAAGGACAAATCGGTTTCCTATATACGGTAAGTAAAAATGTATTTAATTTATTGTCAGTTTGCGTGATTTCAGTAATCTCAGCAATAAATTTAATTATTGAACTATTTAAACTAATTAATATTATAACTATTTTTTTTACATTTTAACGTACTATTTAAATCTATTTTATTATATCTGTCAACAGATTTCCATCAAATAAGCACATCAGGAAGCAGTGGTTGAAATTCTGTAACAAGTCCGAGAAAAATTTGTATGACTCACACAGATTGTGTACAGATCACTTCAAACCCGAGGATCTGAGGAAGCATTCAAGGTGTATCGTTGTGCAACCAGAAGCTGTACCTTGTACATATATATATTTGGTGGAGGCACCCCACCTTCGTTGGAAATGCCAGTAAGACTGATGATGGCAATATCTGTTCCACTGGAATCATGAACAGTGATTCTTCGAATGACAACATTAACGTCGTGAATTATTCACAGTCCACAACATCAGTAACACAGAGTGAGTATTCTTTTTGTTCGTATATCTGTTTAAGTGTTTTGGCGTACACCAGCAGCGAATCAAAACATATACCAAGACGTTAACTTTTCAATAATTAAATAAGATATTTGACCAAAGTGTAAACTTGAAAGATGCCAAAATATTAACCTTTCATATATACAACTTGATATCTAAAGAACCAGAAGTTATATTTTCGGTAAAGAAGTACGACTTCTATTTGTGTGAGACATACAATATTACGTCGATCTTTGTGCTTGAGGCTTTTAATAACCTCTTACATACTGTTTCTGTGACAGATATTACACACACTCCTTTCACGAGCTCTTCTTGTGGTACACGCAAGAAATCTCAGGATTTTGCTAAAGAGGATATGAGTAGTATGGATGTTAATGTGGATGTCGATCCTGCTCATTGTACTGAAATAGGCAATTGTGAAATTCTTCTGAACAACTGCCTAACTCCCTTGAAACGGCGGAAAGATGCTCATTGCAGCAGCAAAAGAAAACGCTTAGATTTTAATGACAGTATTGATTCAACGATTCCCATTCATGAATTACCAGTAAGTATTACTTCGTTAAAGTGTTTGTGCCTTATATGAAATAAATTGTTCACACATGGTCATTAAAAAAGTAAAAAAAGTATATGTTGAAAAGTATGTTTTACAATAAATATTAAAAATTTTGCATTATTTGATAAAAATATAAAATAATCATCATATTGTACATATATTTAATCCTAATATATCCATTAATTTATTTTATTTTTTATGACCTAAAAATAATAAATCCCCTTTTAATATTAAATATAGTAAATATATATAATAATATAAGTTTTACACAATCTATCAGATCCCTGCCGTTACATCAGTCATTTGTGATTCTGCTCCACCGATGATACCAGATCCACGTTATGTTGGTGATATCCGGTCACCTCATTTGGCAACACCAAGACGAGCTACGAGAGCCATGAATTTAGCGCGACGTACCATTATGCAGCAACGAAAGAAAATTGAAACATTGCAGAAAAAATTCGGTAGATGCAAGCAACGTATTTCTTTGCTAAAGGATCTGGTCTTTGATTTGAAGAAAAGAAACTACATTTCTGTAATTGCTGCTGACAATTTAATGGTATGTTTGAATGACATTTATCGATCGATGAAAGCTCCGAATAAAACCAATACATTCATCGAAGGCTTCGAATAAAAGTGTTAGACATAATTCCATATTTTACATATTACACAATAACTTCAACGACGAGTTCTGATAAAGATAGCGGCGTTTGTCAGAATGTCAACTTGTCTTTTTTTCTTTTCCTTGACTCAAATCATGACGATAATTTCAGTAATTTATATTTTATTAAAAACTATAATCGGTTATATATCTACAATCGGATGGAGTTCAAATTTACATCGGTTACAATTGTACATTTTGAGTATTGGAAGGCATAAATGACTAATATAAAAGGGACATCCTCTCCGATGACCTTAACCTTGACATATGTTGTCAAGGTCACCCTCCTGAGTGACCTTCAGAAGGTTTTAGCCGTCGCTCGCTATTCGTTAAAAAGTTATTAACAAAAAAAGTTTGGAAAATATAGCAGCTATTTTGAGTATTGGAAGGCATAAATAACTAATATATACGTGTGTGTGCCCTGCTTTAAAGAAAATCACAACTTCTATAGTTATAATTATAGAAGTTGTGATTTTCTTTAAAGCAGGGCACACACACAATTATGCAGTATAGGGGAGGCACCTCCGATGACCTTGACCTTGACATATGTTGTCAAGGTCACCCTCCTGAGTGACCTTCAGAAGGTTTTAGCCGTCGCTCGCTATTCGTTAAAAAGTTATTAACAATGTATGTCCTGCTTTATAGAAGTTGTGATTTTCTTTAAAGCAGGGCACACACACGTATATATTAGTTATAAATATATTATCTGGAATTATGCTCTCTGGAAAATATAAAAATTGAATTAAACATGTAAATAAGTTTCATATAGGAAGGTTGATTATTGTATTTAGGGTGAAATCCCAGAAATCATGCATGAAGTGCTGAAGCGAAAAGGAAAAATGAAGAGTAAGTACTCCGCTGAATTACGAGCCTTTGCTTTGACTTTGAATTTTTATTCAAAGCCTACGAATACGTACGAAAAACGTTCAAAAACCTTCTACCGGAATCTTCAACAATTCGCAAATGGTATAGGTCAATCAATGGACGACCTGGATTTACTGACGAAGTTTTGCAAGCTCTACGATGTAAAGTTCAGAATACCGATAAACCAATAATTTGCAATTTAGTTATAGATGAAATTAGCATCCGTCAGCAGGTCGAATACGATGGAAATCGGTATTATGGTTATGAAGATTTAGGTTAGTTAGGTTCAATAACTGTACAAATTCAGATCAGCCATTGGAAGCTAGAAGTGCCTTGGTTTTCATGCTTGTAGCCTTAAACGCGCATTGGAAGGTCCCGATAGGTTACTTTTTGATCAACTCACTAAGTGGAAAAGAAAGAGCGAGCGTTCTTAGAAACTGTTTAGAATTACTTGCGAAAATTGATATACACGTACATTCGTTGACTTTCGATGGTGCCAGCGTTAATATGTCTATGTGTAAGGAGTTAGGTGCAAACTTTGAATTGGGGAAGAACTTTAAACCTTTTTTTATCAATCCTGCGACAAAAGAAAAAGTGTTTTGTTATTTTGACCCTTGTCATATGTTGAAATTAGTTAGAAATTCGTTAGGACACTATTTAAAATTGCGGAATAACGGAAAAGAAATATTGTTCGACGACATTAAGCGTTTGCAGAAATTGCAGGATGAAGAAGGATTAAAGGCTGGCACAAAGCTAACTAAAAAACACATTTATTTTCATAATAATAAGATGAATGTAAAGTTAGCGGCTCAAACACTCAGCGAAAGCGTTAGCATTGCTCTAAAATTTGTTGAAAAGTGTTTTCCTGGGTATTTACAGTCACCTCAAGAAACTGCTAAGTTCTGCTCTATCTTTAACGATGCCTTTGACATTCTCAATGTCAGATCGAAATTTCCAAAACCGAAAAAATGTAATATGCATCTTTCTGACAGTACCTTTATTGAATTAAAACAATACGCTGAGAATATAATTGAATATATTAAAAGCATTGAAGATTGTAAACACCGATCCATTTTAAAAAGCAATAGAAAAACTGGTTTCTTAGGTTTTATCATATGCTTACAAAATATTTTTGAATTGTTTCCAATTCTAAAAAAAGGGATTAGAATACTTACTAACTTATAAACTTAATCAGGATCACTTGGAAACATTTTTTAGTGCGATAAGAAGTCGAGGTGGATTCAACAATAATTCATCGGCCAAACACTTTGAATCCAGTTACAAAAGATTATTAGTTCGACATGAGGTGAAAGCTGCTGAAACGGGAAACTGTATGATTAATGATATTCAGATTTTGTTTGTGTCGTCTGCAAACAAAGAAGACACACTTTTCACAGAGGAAAAGAATATTCAAATAACGTCATCCATTGATGTGTTATTTGATCACGACTACGTATCGACATTGCGAAATCTTAGTCCATATATTGATGAAGTAGTAACGTACATCAGCGGATTCATAGTTAGGAAGCTATTAAAAAATAAAAGTATGTGCGACACATGTGTACCATTTCTGACAGCCAGTAGCCAAGATATGTCGAAATGTACATTGATCGAAATGAAAACACGGGGAAGGTTGATGTACCCTTCACGTGACGTTATTGCAATAGCTAGGACAACTGAGAGAATTATACGCGCAAATAATTCCATTCTTTTTACACAAAAAAATATTAAAGAATTTTTAATAACGAAAACGTTTGAGGCAGTTAGTAGTATCAACCATGTAGTATTTAACGACAATATCATGACAGAATATGTTAAGAATCAAGGAATTCTTGATAACCATAAAACTCAATTGATCAAAGCTATTATTAAAACATTTCATGAAGGAAAACGCGCAACAGATATTAAAAAAAAACGAATATATTCGACAAAAATATTCAAAACTAATTTTATTTAAAAACCAATAAAATTGTAATACAGTGTAATAAAATAATTTCACCATATTATATAAACTGTACTTATTGATCTCCTTTTTCTTTTTTTTTTTTTTTTTAAGTGGGGAAAATCTTCCAAAGACTTTCCGCCTCTCGGGCCCGAGGCGGGGGTGTGCCGGATTCTACGGGCGCATATCGCCAAAGCGACGTCGACCCATAGCCTGCCGGCTAAAAACCCCACTAGTCCCTCCTTGGCGCTATGTAGGAGAGGAATTGGGTAACGCACTGATCACTTCCGCGATCCTCCCCACGCCCGCCTTAAAGAGGCAACCCTCCTGGGGGGGGGGGGCTATGCCCCCCTCTGTCCTTTCGAACAAATCTAATAACAAGTGGAGGCTGGGGGGGACTAACCCCAGCCTACCACCCCCCACCCTGGGGGCGCCGGCCCATCGGAGAGCGCCGTAGCAACCGGTCAGGGCCAGCTGTGACGCGTGGTGAGCCCGCCCACGCGCCACCCCCAGGCGGTAGAGGAGAGGACGACCGCAAACCAACCGGGGGCGGACCATCGGGGAGCGCCAGGGCACCAGTCAGGCACTTGCCATACGGAACTCGCCATCGGGGAACGCCCTGGCAACCAGTCAGGCCCAACCCACCGGGGAAACGGCACATCCTTTCCCCACCGCGGCCTCTTAAAAAAGAAGGCAGGAGGCCCAAACCCGAGACCAAAGTCCCGAGCCCCGACCCCCCGACAGTAATGCCAGCATAAGCCGGCCAAGGAGGGGCAATCAGGAGCCGGCCCCCAGGCCGGACCCCGAACGCCCCCCGCCCCTCCATCTCTCCCTCTGCGCTGGTGAAGCGGAAAAAATGGCCGCGTCCGCCAGTACGAGAGCGTCACCCCCGCACACCCCGCCCGGCGGTACACAACCATCGTACCGCCTCTCTCGGTCCCAGTCGACCGTGGTTTTTTAATGAGGTGTCCATTCCTCTTCCTCCTTGGTTTTTTCTCGAGGTGTCCTTCCTCTAACAAGGGAACGGTCGGAAGTGTCCCTACCCGATTTGGATGCGCTTTGGATATGTTGTTGAGCATCAAAAAATATTAGACTCGTATTTTTTTTTTCTGCGTATCTCGACGTTTATTGGTTGAAAAAATCCCTAAAAAATAACGACCGATTTGGATGCCCTTTGGATATGTTGTTGAGCATCAAAAAACATTAGACACGTGTTTTTTTTTAGCTGCGTATCTCGACGTTTAGGGGTTGAAACAACCTTTTTTTAGCTGCGTATCTCGACGTTTAGAGGTTGAAACAACCCCTTGAAAATAACGACCGATTTGGATATGTTATAGAGCATAAAAAAACATTAGACACGTGTTTTTTTTAGCTGCGTATCTCGACGTTTAGGGGTTGAAACAACCCCTTGAAAATAACGAATTTTATAGTTTTTAGCGAATATCTTCGAAAATATAAGGCGTAACGACAAAACATTTGTACGAAATGTTTATGGCTTTTTGTGCTCTTTACAATGGCGTAATCAGATTTTTCGAATTTGTCACATTTTTTAATTTAACCCCACCCCCACCTATTATTTTTGCCAAATATAACAATTTTTCCAACGCAAATTTAAGAGCGTCAAATGCCAAATACATCCATGTGTATTTTTATTATGATACCATTATTAGATTTTTGGCAAGACGAGATGATATGTGGTATAGGCGTCGCGCTGTAGGTAGGTGTTGCATTATTTCTGTTCAGTTGCGCCGTACCCTTAAAAATTTCCATTTCAACTCCGGGATGACCGAAAGCGCTGATGCAAAGGCTAGCGCAAGGCACTGACAGCGAGAGGTTAACGCTATTTCGAGAGTCCTAGACTAGCAACGGAATATTGAATATAATTTTTTATTCAGCTCTAACTCAATTCTTTGCCAGTCTTGCCAGTGACTATATAATCTTTTTTGTTCATAAAATGTCACGTTGTAAGCACCTACTATGGTATATTGTGCACCAAGGAGAGAAAGCAGCGTTTTTCAGACGAGTGTGAAGTTTGCCACCCGAGCCAAAGGCGAGAGCGGCAAATTACACTCGTCTGAAAAACGCTGCTTTCTCTCCTAGGTGCACAATATACTATAGTAGGTGCTTACAACGTGACATTTTATAAACAAAAAAGATTATATAGTCACTGGCAAGACTGGCAAAGAATTGAGTAAGAGCTGAATAAAAAATTATATTCAATATTCAATATCAAAGAAAAAAGTAACAAGCGTAAGAAACCAATAAAAGTTAACAATAAAAATGCACTTAAATGTTCACAAAACGACAGCGTACAACACAGTTCTTTACACTTCAGACTTATGATCCGAAATGCTTGCTTTTCGGAATTATGACACAAGCAAATGATATTCAAATGCGTGAATTTAATTGTTGATTTTGTTGTGCCGTAAGCGGGATAGTATATTATTGTAGCGGTTAATGTGACGCACGTGTTCGTTTAGATTATGATTTGCGACTGCCCGCCCGATCTTACAATTCGGCGATATTTATAATGTCGGAGTCGACATTCCGTTGCTAGTCTAGGACTCTCGAAATAGCGTTAACCTCTCGCTGTCAGTGCCTTGCGCTAGCCTTTGCATCAGCGCTTTCGGTCATCCCGGAGTTGAAATGGAAATTTTTAAGCGTACGGCGCAACTGAACGGAAATAACGCAACACCTACCTACAGCGCGACGCCTATACCACATATCATCTCGTCTTGCCAAAAATCTAATAATGGTATTTGCGTTGGAAAATTTGTTATATTTGGCAAAAATAATAGGTGGGGGTGGGGTTAAATTAAAAAATGTGACAAATTTGAAAAATCTGATTACGCCATTGTAAAGAGCACAAAAAGCCATAAACATTTCGTACAAATGTTTTGTCGTTACGCCTTATATTTTCGAAGATATTCGCTAAAAACTATAAAATCCGTTATTTTCAAGGGGTTGTTTCAACCCCTAAACGTCGAGATACGCAGCTAAAAAAAACACGTGTCTAATGTTTTTTTATGCTCTATAACATATCCAAATCGGTCGTTATTTTCAAGGGGTTGTTTCAACCCCTAAACGTCGAGATACGCAGCTAAAAAAAGGTTGTTTCAACCCCTAAACGTCGAGATACGCAGCTAAAAAAAAACACGTGTCTAATGTTTTTTGATGCTCAACAACATATCCAAAGGGCATCCAAATCGGTTGTTATTTTTTAGGGATTTTTTCAACCAATAAACGTCGAGATACGCAGAAAAAAAAATACGAGTCTAATATTTTTTGATGCTCAACAACATATCCAAAGCGCATCCAAATCGGGTAGGGACACTTCCGACCGTTCCCTTGTAAGTCGGTGAAGTGGAATAAGTAACCACATCCGCCAGCACGTGAGTGCCCGAAGCACCCCGCCCGGCGACACGCGATCACAACACCACCTCTCTCGGTCCCGACCGACCGTGGTTTTTTAATCGAGGTGTCCATTCCTCTCCCTCCTTGGCCGGTGAAGTGGAATAAGTAACCACGTTCGCCAGCACGAGGGCGCCCGCGTCCCTGCACGAGTGCCCCGCCCAGCGACACGCAATCACGACACCACCTCTCTCGGTCCCGACCGACCGTGGTTTTTTTTTTAACGAGGTGTCCATTCCTCTTCCTCCTTGGCTGGTAGAAGGAGTAAACCCCCTCTTACGGTCCCAACCGACCGGGCGGTTGAAATCAGGGCCGCCATCCCCTGCCGGGCGAAGAGGACTGAAATCACCCAGGCTGGGTAGCCTGGGTCAGTTCTCTAAGCAGGGCACCCGGACCCCCGGTTTTTTATCTGGGTTTTCCTTCCCATAGGGCAGTCGGTCTCGATCCCCCATCCTGCCGGAGCACCGGCGTGCAATGGATGTGGGATACAAGTCCAACCGCCCATTGGTTTTTTATCGAGGTATCCGTCCTCTCCCTCCTGTGGTTTTTCATCGAGGTGACCTTCCTCTAGGCCGGCAGGAGAATCACAATCTCCCTAACGGTCCCGGCCGACCGGGCGTTTGATGTCAGGGTCGCCATCCCTTACCGGCTGATAGAGTCTGGGAAGTCGCGTACGCGTCGATAGCCAGACTCCTAAGCAGGGCAGCCGGTCCCCCGGTTTTTTCTCTGGGTTTTCCTTCCCATAGGACGGCTGGGTCACAGAGCAAGGCTCGTCCCTTACGGTCCCGTCCGACCGGGCGGACTTATTATAGAGGCCGCCTACCTCGCGAGTCCCCAAAGGGACTCCCCGGCCCAGAACAGCCGCAACGACTGCCCTAGGTTACGGTACTGATGTGCTCGGGCACTCCGGGTTCGCAAAACCCGTACCACTTGGTCCCCACCGGGCCCCTAAAGGTCCGGATGAGTCCCAAATGGCCCCTGGAGGGTGGCTGCCCGGTCCCGACCTCGGAATAAGTCCGAGCGGATCAGGCGGCCGGATTCCCCACCCTGCCGGAACACCGGCATGCAATGGGTGAAGAAGCCAACCCCACCCCGAACCCCGCGGTTTTTTATCGAGGTCTTCCTTCCTCTAGGCCGGCGGGAGGAATCAAAATCCCCCCAACGGTCCCGGCCGACCGGGCGTTTGAAGTCAGGGTCGCCTTCTCCTACCGGCGATTGGGACCAACCCGAAGGCCGGTCCCTAAAGCCCGTGTCACACTACGTATCGCGGACGCGGATCGGATTGAGATTGCGGATCGCGGATCGTAATCTAGCCAATCGTAGACGAGCAGCTCATCTGTGATTGGCTGAATTCCGATCTGCGATCCGTAATCCCAATCTGATCCGCGTCCGCGATACGTAGTGTGACACGGGCATAAGGGAGTCGCCGGGCTCCCATTCTTCCCGCCCCTCCGGTCCGTAGACCGGCGGCAGGAAGGGTGGACTTTTAGACCACGCACCTCACCAATGGGCCACCACGGTGACTTCTGTTCTAACAGAAGCCACCGGACATGGCCCGTCGGATCCGAACGGGGAGCCCCCTCGCCGCACCAAGACGGTCCACCACGAGGGAGACTTATTGATCTCCTCAACACTGATTCATTCATTATTATTCATTTATGATTATTTATTATAATATATTTATTTATGCATCAATTGTTTAACCCTATTATATTGATTAATTTATCTTTTATTTATTCACTTATATATTCATTTCATTTATTTATGGATTTCTTATGATACTTGAATCATTCACCGATTAGTTCATTTATTCGTTTATTAATTTATTCGTTTATTTATTTTTATTTATTTGTTGACTTGTGCATTTCATCATTTATTTATTTACTTATTCTCTGATTTTTTCAATAAATTATTCACTTATTTATTCATTAAAAAACCCTCATACATGATTGATTGAGAGGTATATATATGTACACACACAATGTGCCTGTATGCATCAGCAAATGGCGCGCATGCGCACTTTCGAGCAGTTACTCACGAGAGAGAGGCAACTACGATTTTCTTTTTCACTTCCTCCGGACACATTTCAGTCTGCTATTCCGCTTCCATTTCTACAGGGTGTTAGAAATAAAAGTACCCAGCCGAATAGGGGGGGGGTAGATTGGGTCAAACTGAAAAGAAAAGTCCTGTACCATTTTGCAAAATTTGCAATAGTTAACGAGTTATTAAATAAAACGTCTGAGCGAATGAGCGCACAAGGAGCGATAGAGGCGGGTCTCGGCTGGCACGGTGCCCGGCGCGCGGTGAGCGGTGAGGGGCGCGAGGCGCGCGGCGCGTGGCGAGCGGTGGTGGTCGAGAGACGAGCGGCGAGCGGGGCGCGGCGCGGCGCGGCGAACGGCGAGCGACAGATGATATACCCTGCGGCGAAAAAGTATTAGAGCCAGCACAGGTAGCACACGTATTGCATAGACATTGCCGTAGCGTCTTACGCCTTAGATAATATTAATTAGTTTAACTTGAATTATGTGTAATAGAAACATTTAATTTTAGTAAATTTAATTATTTTGCATGTCAAAGTTTACGAGGTTTACATAGCTTAACTTTTACTTTTGTTTATGTTAGAATAACATGGTGCGTGTCCACCTGCGAGTAAAACTCTCGAGAGTAGCTCTCGAGATTGATTCTAGCAAATGGACATACTCCTGAGAGTACCTAACGGAGAATGAATCGCAACTCTCGGCGAGCAAACTTGTCAAGACCTACTCGCAAATCGACACGACGTTATTTTACTCTCGGAGATCAGCTCGACAAGCTCGAACGCTGTTTGTATTTTGAGAGCTACATGTTGAGAGTAAAAACCGAGATGGCAAAAGTTTGTTCCTTTGATGACACAAAGGAACGTATTGAATAATGCGGAAATCATGAATTATTGTAGAATACTACTGTGACAGAAATAAAAAATTTTTTAAATTTTTATGTTCTGCGAATAAAGTGCGAAAAAAATTCATAATTTAAAGAATTAAATAAGAATATTTTTAATACATTCTCTAATTACTTGGTCAATAATTAGTTACACTTTAGTTTTACATAGTTTGCACGTTTTAGTTACAGTGCTGAAATTAAATACATTTTTACATCGCGAATTAAGTACATTTAAAAAAAAGAAAATAAATATTTACATATAAAAATATAATATCAAGGTATTTCGCAAACTGAAAACTAAATAATAATATCGCACTATGTATTCCACTTCACAACTTGTAAGTCTGCAGAAACTTTTAATTGTTGGGAGTCTTCAATCTTAAGCTCTCTAATTAGAGCAGATCCGGCACCTGCGATCAATCCATTGCTTGACCCAGAAGGTCTTTTTGTTGTTATTTAACATCCTTTTCCTTTTTAAAATAATGCTAGCCACTATAGCAGCCGCAAGTTTTTTTGTTTACGCGACATTATGATGTCACCACTCTCAGACATCGACTAAGAAAATACGTATGTGGACACGGTTTTGAGAGAACTCTCCGAAAGAATACTCTCCGGATTCTCGCGAGATGCTCGCGAGAATACAATGTCAGAAAAATTACTTTCAAATGGACAGTGTCAGAATAACTCTCGAGATATTCTCGAAAGGTGCGTGTCCACCTGCGAGTAAAATTCTCGAGAGTAGCTCTCGAGATTGATTCTGACACTGTCCATTTGAGAGTAATTTTTCTGACATTGTACTCTCGCGAGCATCTCCTGAGAATCCAGAGAGTATTCTTTCGGAGAGTTCTCTCAAAACCGTGTCCACTTACGTACTTTTTTAGTCGATCTCTGAGAGTGGTGACATCATAATGTCTCGTAAACAAAAAAACTTGCGGCTGCTATAGTGGCTAGCATTATTTTAAAAAGGAAAAGGATGTTAAATAACAACAAAAAGACCTTCTGGGTCAAGCAATGGATTGATCGCAGATGCCGGATCTGCTCTAATTAGAGAGCTTAAGATTGAACACTCCCAACAATTAAAAGTTTCTGCAGACTTACAAGTTGTGAAGTGGAATACATAGTGCGATATTATTATTTAGTTTTCAGTTTGCGAAATACCTTGATATTATATTTTTATATGTAAATATTTATTTTCTTTTTTTTTAAATGTACTTAATTCGCGATGTAAAAATGTATTTAATTTCAGCACTGTAACTAAAACGTGCAAACTATGTAAAACTAAAGTGTAACTAATTATTGACCAAGTAATTAGAGAATGTATTAAAAATATTCTTATCTAATTCTTTAAATTATGAATTTTTTTCGCACTTTATTCGCAGAACATAAAAATTTAAAAATTTTTTTATTTCTGTCACAGTAGTATTCTACAATAATTCATGATTTCCGCATTATTCAATACGTTCCTTTGTGTCATCAAAGGAACAAACTTTTGCCATCTCGGTTTTTACTCTCAACATGTAGCTCTCAAAATACAAACAGTGTTCGAGCTTGTCGAGCTGATCTCCGAGAGTAAAATAACGTCGTGTCGATTTGCGAGTAGGTCTTGACAAGTTTGCTCGCCGAGAGTTGCGATTCATTCTCCGTTAGGTTGTAACCGGACGCGGTCAGTTAGAGGCTCGGGATGCGCAATATGTCTGCCTTTTCACGGTCGCCACTCGGTTTCACCTTTAACCCACCGAGAAGGATATGGTAAGTATCAATCGAATTATTCAAGCAACTAATCTATCTTCTTTTCAGGTTCCCGCCAACGATGGATGAGCACCGCTGCTGCACCAGGATATCAGCTTCGCCGCCGACCAGGATGGACTCCGATGGATCAACGACGACGTATGAAGTAAGTATAGGGTAAGTATTTTGAAATAATTGTTGATAAATATTTATAATAAATGAAACAATTTATTCATTTAATTATTCACAGATGTTGTTCACAATAATCAATCGCCACGAACGGCCGCCCGTAATCCTCTCTTTAGTATCGTGAAGATTGACAGCTCGCGATGCCCGAAATTTTCGAAGTATCGACGGTTCGAAAACGTTGATTAATTAACGATGTTAATTGGTAGCTTTGTACCTCTCACTTCGTGTAATGAGTGAGCACTTAACGCGTTTCGCGGGCGTTACCGGTTGTTATGGATGACGGCGGCACTTCGAGAATGTTCGCGTGTCGAGAATATTCTAAGTCCCGATCAACTTTCGAGAATATTCTAAGTCCCGAAATCTCTACTCGCGCTCGCAGCGTGTTGCCGCTTCGACGATCCCCGATAGACTGCCAAAAGCTGTGTCGCTCTCTCGGGCTCCCCACTTTTGCGCGATACCCCCACTCCGCGCTTTCTCCTTCGAGAACGTTCGCGTACGGCGTAGACGATCACATGCGATCCTCTGGTGCCAACGTTCTGGAAGGTTCCGGTGGAAGTTTCCACCGTCAGTACGTTCTCGAAGGGTGCCGCTCTCGATGCCGCTGCACCGGGTTTCGACGTTTCGCCGTTTTGGCTCCGCGTCGACGCCGACCTATGCGCAACCCTTCGAGGAAGCCTCCGACCGTGATTCCGGGTGAATTCCCTGGAGATGATGTCCGGGTGACATCGAGGGTGTCGGCCGTTGTCGCCGACCTTATCGCCGCGGTTCTACCGACCTAGTACACCCTTCCCGGTACCGCGTTCCCGGGGAAGATGTCCCTGTCGCTGTTTCGCTCGCCCGTGCTCGGAGCACGACGCCGACCCGAGATTCGCCTATACCAAGTCCCGCGCATCTCGAAAGTTCCGTTTGTTCTCGCAGAACACGTCTTCGTCGCTATTTCCCTACTGCGTCGACGGACTTTGACGCCGACTCGCGTGTCGCTTCTACCACATTCCACATTCTCGCTTTCCGTCGAAAATTCTCGAAGGAAACGTCTCTGTTGCTATTTCCCTACTGCGTCGACGGACTTTGACGCCGACTCGCGTGTCGCTTCTACCACGTTCCACGCTCTCGTTTTCCGTCAAAAGTTCTCGAAGGAAACGTCTCTGTCGCTATTTCCCTATTGCGTCGACGAACTTTGACGCCGACCTACGTATCGCTTCTACCAGGTTCCACGATCTCGCTCTATGTCGAATGTTCTCGGAGAATACGTCTCCTTCGCTATCTTTCTAGCGCGTTGCCGGACTTTGACGTCGACCTACGTATCGCTTCTACCAGGTTCCGCGATCTCGCTCTATGTCGAATGTTCTCGGAGAATACGTCTCCTTCGCTATCTCCCTAGCGCGTTGCCGGACTTTAATGCCGACCTACGGGGAACGTGTCCTAGGTATTGGGCAACGAATTTAGCGTGATTCTACCTGTGGCGGGCTTTCCGTTTAGCCGTTTGCGTACGCGTCATTGGATTTCGACGCGGATCTGTTTAAGCGATGTACCGGGTGTCTGCAATTACATCCGCGCGCTCGCGACGAAGATTACGTGTGGCTCAAGCCCTTTTACTCGCGCTTCTTCTCGACCGATTCGCGCGTCTACCCACTAACGAAAATAACTTGTTACTTGAGCCGTTATTTGAAAGAAAACAAAAAACTGAATCGGTCCTTCATCTTAATAATAATGCACGCTCGCTGCGTTAGATTAATATTAATGCCTTTATGGCCAAACACTTATCCTACGAGATTACAATATATCTTAAACCTAAATCTGAATCGCGCCGGACGGGAAATCGTCTGCTACCCTCTGTCCTCGGAGCGCCTCCTTACTGCGAGGACTCAGTCTCTCCTTGAGCCCTCCGACTCCGTAGGCGTGGCTGGACTCCTGAACGACTCGTCGTCGCTCGGAATCTCCGGCTCTTTCCTCTGCGACAGCTTGTCCGCCGCTCCGGTTGACGCCGATGTCCCGGCAGCCTGTGAAGCGGGAGGAATCGGGTTCGCCGCGTGTATAAGCGGCATGTCGCGCGCCGTCTCCGTTGTCGGCAATGCCGCTGCTATTTCCGCGGCTCTCCTCTCGACGCGCTCCGCGTCGCGCCTACTTTCGGCCAACATCTGCATTGCCTCAGCCGAGAGCTTATCTAATACGACCCGCGGGGACTTAAAGCCAGCGGGCTTCACGAACTTAGCGCGCGGTCGCAAGGTACTCTCAGGAGTATGTCCATTTGCAGAATCAATCTCGAGAGCTACTCTCGAGAGTTTTACTCGCAGGTGGACACGCACCATGTTATTCTAACATAAACAAAAGTAAAAGTTAAGCTATGTAAACCTCGTAAACTTTGACATGCAAAATAATTAAATTTACTAAAATTAAATGTTTCTATTACACATAATTCAAGTTAAACTAATTAATATTATCTAAGGCGTAAGACGCTACGGCAATGCCTATGCAATACGTGTGCTACCTGTGCTGGCTCTAATACTTTTTCGCCGCAGGGTATATCATCTGTCGCTTGCCGTTCGCCGCGCCGCGCCGCGCCCCGCTCGCCGCTCGTCTCTCGACCCCCACCGCTCGCCACGCGCCGCGCGCCTCGCGCCCCTCACTGCTCACCGCGCGCCGGGCACCGTGCCAGCCGAGACCCGCCTCTATCGCTCCTTGTGCGCTCATTCGCTCAGACGTTCTATTTAATAACTCGTTAACTATTGCGAATTTTGCAAAATGGTACAGGACTTTTCTTTTCAGTTTGACCCAATCTACCCCCCCCCCCCCATTCGGCTGGGTACTTTTATTTCTAACACCCTGTATATGTTCTAAGGGTGTTCCCCACTCCGTGGTTTTCGTTCTAGAATCTTCGAAACTGCGCAGTTGATCACGTGTTGCTCCCGTGGATTTGTTCGAAAGCGTTCTCCCGGTAAAACTTTCCAGTGTTTGTGTGTCGTGGTTACCTCCCGCGGAAATTTTCGGGGGATTTGCGTCGTATCCTTTGTCGTCCCTTGGTGTAGATGCCCCAGGTTGACTTGGTCTTTCCTTTTGTGCGGGCCTTGGCGTCGACCTCCGCGCACCTCCTTGTGGATGCTCCCGATGTCGCTTTCATGCGTCTTCTCTGAGGAAGATGTTCGTGTATGCTCGACATTGTCCGCCGATGACACCGACCCTTTGTCCTTGTCTCCTAGGTCGCCCTTGGCCATGCCCCGTCAATTCTTCTCGAAGAAGATGTCCAGGTCGCCAACTTCTGGCCGCCTTTTCCGCTGTCGACGCCGAGTTGATTTTTGCGTCTCGCGGGTCCCTCCGGATTCGTTTCCGTTGATTGTCCCTGAAGAAGATGTCCGGGTCGCCAACTTCCGGCCGCTCGGTCTGCCGTTGACGCCGACCTGATTTTGGTACCTTTTGGGTCCCTCCGGACTCGTCTCTGTCGGTTGTTCCTGTGGATGACGCTGCGGTCGCCAACTCCTGGCCGCCACGTCTGCCAATGACGCCGACCCTCCGGACGTGATTCCCAGGTGTCACTGAGTCCGTTTATGTCACTTATTCCTGGGGAAGGTGTTGCGGACGCCAACTCCTGGCCCCTTGGTGCTACCTTGACGTCCACATCGTGGATCGATTTCCCGAGTTGCTCTGCTTCGCGCTATGGCGCCATTTCCTGGAGGTTATCGCAATTCTAGCTTTTGTTGCGCACTCTCTGTCTCGCCGATTCGCGCGCGGTTTTATTTAACTAAATTTGGTTTTTTCCAGAATCGACTAATAAATAAACGAAAAGATTGAATCGGCTTAATATAAAGTCGGCCCTTTGACCCCAATGTCTTAGATCTAAGTTTTAATACTAATTGAAATTAATCGCGCCATATGGGCTCTGAACATAAACTCTATTACTCTATAAACTAACTTGACGCGAATATCTTACTAATTACTAACGAAGCGCGACGTACAAAACTAAATAAACGTGATTGGGTTTTTTCCGCCGCCGCTGCGGTCGAAGATCGCGCTCCGATCCTATCTCAGCTCCCATCTAGAACCGTACCACCATGAAATCCTCAGAGTCTGAGCCTTCCTCACCGCTCGGGCTTAGGAATTCATCGGAGGGCAGATCATTCTGTCCCTCCGTGGCTCCGACTCCTGTGGTCACTGCCTCCGTCGTTTCAATTACCAGGAGAGCCGCTAGGTGCGACTAACGTATTAAAACACCAAATATTCACCACTGACTACAGAACAATCAACGTCAAGCAATACCGTTATCCTCAGATACATAAAGAAGAAATACAACGACATAATCGGTCAGGACTGGATTTTGCTTGTCCGAATAATATATATAAATTCTTGAGTGACTTTCTACACTCTTTGCCTTGGCGGACCACGCGCCGTTACCAACGGTCATAACGCAGTCTCAACCAAAGCCAGAACGATACAATCACACAATTAAATTGATATCAATTTAATTATATTAAATATATATAGGATAGGATACAGGGGATATAAAGAAAATGACCGTTGGTAACGGCGCGTGGTCCGCCAAGGCAAAGAGTGTACGTAGAAAGTCACTCAAGAATTTATATATATTATTCGGACAAGCAAAATCCAGTCCTGACCGATTACGGCGTTTCCCTTTGTTTGATTGTATATATCTTACACGGTCGTATAATCTCATACTTATTGTTTATATACGTCGCCGAAAAAGACGTTTTTCCTTATAACTAATGTTGCGATGAATATCACCACATGCCTCGGTGGTCGAATTGGTGAGACGCCCGTCACGGAATGAGGGAGGTCCAGGTTCGAATCCTGGCTGGGGTGTTATTTTTCGCAACATTTTCTTTATATCCCCTGTATCCTATCCTATATGTATTTAATATAATTAAATTGATATCAATTTAATTGTGTGATTGTATCGTTCTGGCTTTGGTTGAGACTGCGTTATGACCGTTGGTAACGGCGCGTGGTCCGCCAAGGCAAAGAGTGTACGTAGAAAGTCACTCAAGAATTTATATATATTATTCGGACAAGCAAAATCCAGTCCTGACCGATTACGGCGTTTCCCTTTGTTTGATTGTATATATCTTACACGGTCGTATAATCTCATACTTAATACAACGACAGTTTGATGAAATGTTGGAAAAAGGTGTTATAGAGCCATCAAGCTCGCCTTATAATTCTCCTTTGTGGATTGTTCCAAAAAAGGATGATTCTAAAGGCAATAAAAAATGGCGGCTCGTAATAGATTTTCGAGCGTTTAATGAGAAAACAATGACGCGTATCCATTGCCAAATTTTGTCGATATACTCGATCAACTTGGTAGCGCGAAATATTTTTTAGTATTTGATCTAGTTTCTGGATTCCACCAAATATTAATGGACAAGACTGACAAACATAAAACCGCGTTTTCAACACCGTACGGACATTTCGAATATAACCGTATGCCGTTTGGATTAAAAAATGCTCCAGCTACTTTTCAGAGACTGATGGATCAAATATTAACAGGATTACAAGGAATTGAATTATTCGTATACCTCGACGATATTGTAATATACGCCAGATCGCTTGAGGAGCATGAAATTAAATTTCAACGACTAATGAAACGACTGGAGGAAGCAAACTTATTCTTACAACCCGACAAATGTGAATTTTTAAAGAAAAAAGTTGCTCATCTCGGGCACGTGATAACCGAGAATGGTGTGCGGCCCGATCCTAAAAAGGTAATTGCCGTAAAGAA
This sequence comes from Temnothorax rugatulus, assembly GCA_035220575.1. Lineage (NCBI taxonomy): Eukaryota > Metazoa > Arthropoda > Insecta > Hymenoptera > Formicidae > Temnothorax > Temnothorax rugatulus. The sequence continues at coordinate 31,917 of JASTWL010001161.1, forward strand.
TTTTCCAACACCAAAAACACGAAAAATTATTAAACAATTCCTCGGTCTTGCAGGATATTACCGTAGATTTATTGAGAACTTTTCTAAAATCGCTAAACCTCTTTCAGACTTGACAAAACAGTCTATTGTGTTTGAATGGAAACAGGAACAGCAAGAAGCATTCGATAAACTAAGACACGCCTTATGTTCAGAGCCATGTTCAATTTTACAATATCCTAATTTCAGTGAGCCATTTATTATAACTATAGATACGTTGTAACCAAACGATGCTACAGGAGAGCACGATTCACGGTATATATATTCCTATCAAACGGTCGCCACTCGGTTTGACCTCTATCTACCGAGAAGGTCGTATGCCGTATCGCCTCAAATTTCAACGATACTAATTTCTTTTTTCTTTTCAGGTTCTCCCGAAGGATGGATCATCGCCGCTGCTGACTTCCCGGATCCTCGCCTTACCGCATACCAGGATCAACGCTGGACAACGATGGATCGACGCTGAGAATATCGCGTGAAATTACTTCCCGATTATAAACGATACTAATATTTCTTCTCTTTTTCAGGTTCCCGCCTCGGATGGATCATCGCCGCTGCTGACTTCCCGGATCTTCGCATTACCGCATACCAGGATCAACGCTGGACTTCGATGGATCGACGCCGATGGACAAGGTAAGTAAAAGGTAAGTATGTTTCAATAATCTTGAGATAGTATTTCAATTAAACGATTCTTATATTTCAGATCGCCGATTCACAATGTACGTTATACACGATGGTATGTGAACGCATAGGTGCGTCACGCCTAACGACACACAATATATTCTTAATGGTAGCTAAGTACCGCTCACTATTGTAGAGACGAGTGTTTAACGCGCAAATACGCGGGAGTTCTCGATTGTAATATATAACTGATAACTGTACGCGCACTAAGTCCGTATTCGAGCGACTCAATGTCCCCGATTGTATTATATTTTTAGAAACGTGTTATCGCTACCGCTATATTCGAGAGACTGCCTCGAGAAACGCTCTCCGATTTGTCTCCCCACTTCGTCGTTTCGCTCCCACTCTCGCACCTGTTATTCAATGGCGACGGTGTTTGTCCGTGCTCGCACGCTTTCCCCCGTGATGATCGCGTGCTCCCCGTGTTCTTCTTCTGGAGCGTTCGACGCGTCGTAGTTTCTCGACATTCCGTGGTACTTTTCCACTTGCCTCCTGGTGGTCTCCTGGTGGTGCCGATTCATCAGGTGGGTAGCACTGGTGCAACTTGCGCTGATCTCGACGTTGACCCCTGAGCCCGCCTTTGGGGATGCTCCTCATCGGGTTTCCGACCTCGCTTCCCGGCGAAAATGCCTATTTTACTTTTTGGGTGTCCGCCGTTGACGCCGACCTCCCAGATGGGTCTGCTAGGTCCGTCTCGTGCTGTTTCCACCGAGTGTTTTCGGGGAAGGTTCTGGTGCTGCCAATTCCTGGCACCCGCCTCTGAGCTTGTCGCCGACCTCATGGGCGCATCCCCTGGACTGCTCCGAGTGTGTTTGCATCGGTCTTCCTCGAAGAAGACGTTGGTGCCGCCAACTCCTGGCACCTGCCTCTGGCGATGACACCGACCCTATGAGCGTGTTTCCTAGGTCGCTCTGATGACGTTACGATCGCCTTTCCCTGGAGATGACGCTTGTGCCGCCAACTCCTGGCACCTGCACCGGGTGATGACGCCGACCCTATGGGTGTGTCTCTCAGGTTGCCCCGAATGCATTACAACCGAAATTTCTCGGCGAAGAGCTTGGTGCCGCCAACTCCTGGCACCATCCTCGGACGACGACACCGACCTCCTGGGTATACTCCCTGGAGTACTCTGATGACGTCGCGATATCGAACTCTCGGAGAAGGCGTTGGTGCCGCCAACTCCTGGCACCCGCGTCTGACAACGACGCCGACCTCTCAGGCGCCTACCTGAGGATACTCTGAGTGCGTTACGACCAATTTTACCCGAAGAAGACGTTGGTGCCGCCAACTCTCGGCACCGTCCTTGGATGATGACGTCGATCGCTCGCACGCGTACTCTGGGCGTCTGCGTTACCATTGGCACCCAGATTCCTGAAGATTTTGTGGCTCGCACCTCGATACTGCGATTATTACGCCGATTCGCGCATCCGTGGGAAACTAAAACTTTTCAATTCGCTATCGCGTGAGCCGAAATAAAGGAAACTCAAATTTATTTGAACCGGCGAACGGAACTTATAATTTAAACGCGTACTTTTGTCGCTTTATGGGCTTATGTGTGAAGGAGCTCGCTATGCTCTAACTAATATCTTATCAAAACTTATATCTATGTATATAAAGAAACATTGCCTTATGGGTAGAACTCGTATTTATTGATAAGGATATATATATATATATATATATATATATATATATATATATATATATATAAGTAGATAGGTAAGGCCGGTTCTGGAGCAGTTCGTGGAGGGGGGGATGACGTCATCGGCGTGGAGAGGGATGACGGCGTGGTGGGTGGCAGGGGGTGGTGGGTGGCAGGAGGTGGCAGGGGGTGGTGGGTGGCAGGGGGTGGCAGGGGTGGTGGGTGGCGGGGGAGGGGAATAAATTAAAAAAAATAAATATGTAAGAAATTAAATAGATTAATAAATAGATAATTAAATAGATTAATAAATAGAAAATTAAATAGATAAATAGATAGATAATAGATAAATAAATAAATAGATAATAAATAAATAATAAATAAATAATATATATATATATATATATATATATATATATATATAAATTGTAACGATGCACCCCCGGAAACTGCATCGTTCCGGCCTCGACACCCGGCCGAGACCACCCCGCCGACCAACCGCGGAGTGAAGCACGGGCACGGTGTGCCCACATTTTAAACGTTAGCATGTATTTGTTAGGCAGTCCGCGAACGGACTTACCGCGGCGACCGCCTCGACACGCCGAGCGAGGCCGAAGGCGGCCGAAGACCGCCGAACGCGATCGCAGCGTCGGGACGTCGCAATACCCGACCGTTCCGCCACACCGTCCCGGCGCTCGCGACGGCCGTCGCTACCCCCACCACTTCGTAACGCCGCCGCGACGCGTATAAAAGTGAGCGTCGCGAACGATATGGGGAGATTCTCGATCATCCGTCTCACTGACTACACCGATCCGAAGTTCCCGCACCGAGCTAGTCCGAACAAGGGTAGAGTGCCTCCGGCATACTCTGTCTTTACCGAGCGCGTCTCGGCAGAACGACCAGCTGTTCTTATCCTTATCCGAAGCCCGCACACAACGAAGGTAGAGCGCCTCTGGCATACTCTGTCTTCGCCGAGTGTGTCTCGGCGAACGGCCAGCTTCCTCCGAAGCCAGTTCGAACAGAGATAGAGCGCCTCCGGTATACTCTGTCTCCACCGAGTGTGTCTCGGCGAACGGCCAGTTATCCCTAAGTCAGTCCGACCGAAGATAGAGCGCCTCCGGCATCCTCTGTCTTCGCCGAGTGTGTCTCGGCGAACGACCGGCTTCCTTTCCGTCGCCCATCGCGCCGAATTACCGCGGTTTCGCGCGCTTTTCACGCGCGCCGCGCCATTTTCCCGCGCTCCGATCCGCGACGCCCGGAAGAATCGGCTCCGCCCGTACCGATACATATTGTCGCACGATTCGGCCCGCGCGGCCGTCGGGATTACCGGCTCCGCCCTGTACGTACACCGTATTGTCACGCGCCGCCTGCGACCGACGCCGATCCGGCCGCTGGTGCCATCCCGCGAGTGCTGTACACACGCGCCGTCTCTTGCGCTACGCCAACTCGTTATCGCAGTTTTTCACATCGCGAACATTTGTCATCTCCGCGCATATTGGTATTGTCATCTCCGCGTATATTGTTATAATAAACCTTTTGTTAATAGAACACGACCCTTCATTTTGCCAACCCGCGCCTTGCATCTGTTTCTCCGCGCCTCCTTCGAACCCGACCACGCCGCGAGCTAGATCCGCGCTTCGAAGCCAGGTTGTTTCAAAATAAATAAATAATTATTGCGCCGCAGACCATTTTTCTAGGTCTACGTTCCAAAAAAATATCAACAAAAAATCATATTTTACGTGACTTAAACTATAGAGTCCCCGTAGTGGGGAAATGAGAGTGGAACGGACAGGAACGGACAAGTTCGTACGTGCAATGATGAGATTATTCTATTTTTTCTAGGTCTGCGTTCAACCTGTGCAGGTGCTGTCGGGCCACGGCTGCTTCAGCAAATACCTGCACAGAATCGGGAAGGAGCGCACCACGCGCTGCTGGTATTGCCCGGAGGAGGTGGACACGGCGCAGCACACGCTGGAGTTTTGTCCAGCGTGGACAGACGAGCGCCGTGTCCTCCGGGCCCAGATAGGAGAGGACCTCTCCCTCCCGGCCGTCGTAGCTGCGGCGGTCAGACCGGAAGAGGAGGGGTCAAACAACTGGAGGGCGTTCGCCTCCTTCTGTAGCACGGTGCTACGAAAGAAGGAAGCGGACGAGCGGGTGAGGAGGGGAGAAGCCGCCCCTCCTCAACTCGACAGTGTTTAGGGGGAGCTGGACCATTACCAGTCCCCCCCACCATGCAGCAGCAAGGAGGAAACAACCGGGTAGTCAACCCGGGCGCCACTACCCCCTGTTTATAAGGGGGCGGCGTGTTGAACGTTGTCAGAGAAAGGGCGGATTCCCAAAGCCTCTACGGAGGCGGGGATCCCTCCTCCCGCCACTGGTTGTGCCGAACAGGTCGGCGGAGGAAGCGAGTCGGAGGGGGCTCGGGCGGATTCTCTTTGGGGGTCTCCGCCACTAGCGCTCCCTCCGACCCGCGAAGGCAGAGGGCCGGGCCCTCGGGGACGGGGTTCCGACGAGCCTCGTCTTCGGGAGCGTGGCACCCGCCCGCCCCTAAGGGGGCGCGAGAGGGGGAGGAATGGGGTCACCACCTTCTCCCCTTCTCGCCCACTGCGAAAACAACCCCGGAGGGAGGGGTGGTGGATGAGGGTGGTGACACTCATCCGTCACGAATTAGAGTTTCTCGCGAAAGGCGAGACGCGAGGAGGGGCCTACGGATGTGATCAGTGCGTTTCCCGAGGCCCCCCCTACATATCGCAGTGTTAGGGTCACTCGCAGGAGTTTTAGCCGGTAGGCTATGGGTCCGTGCATCCCTTGGGGGCGTGCAGGGGGGGGGGGGGCTTCGGCCTCCCACGCTACTTCTCCCGTAATCGGGATGTACGCCCGTAGAATCCGGCACTCCCCCGTCCCACCCCGGTGGCGGGGGGTCATCACCCCGAAAGGGGGGTCACTGGGCCATCCCTCGGACGCGGCAGGGCGCTCCCCGACCGGCGCTCGTGACTGGTTACCCATGGCGTAAAATTCCTGATCGGACCTTCGGGTCCGTGACTGGTTGCCTCTGCCGCTCCGTGGTGGGCCCGGTGGTGGAAGATTTCTTCTGCGTAAAAAAAAAAAAAAAAGGTCTGCGTTCAACAAAAAAAATCAACAAAAACCATATTTTACGTGACTTAAGCTATAGAGTCCCCGTAGTGAAATGAGAGTGGAAGACAGGAACGGGCAAGTTCGTACGTACTGTAATGAGATTATTCTATTTTAGATAAAAGTTTTTATCTATATTTTAATAATTTTATTAATTTTTTTAAATTTATAATAAATCGTTTATATAATTAAAAAGGACATTACTGCAACATATATAATTTAAACATAAAGGAGGCTAATGTTAGATGAAAACGGAAGAGATAGATTGAAAAATAATTTTTGCCACTATTTATACTAATATTTAATTTTTATTCGTTATTTACATTTTTGCTTCATATACAATGTTATCTAAGGCGAAAGCTAATAGTTCGCAATCTATGAGTGAACTTAAATCGGACACCTCACTCAGTACTTTTCTCGCCTGACATTTATCCGTGATACGATTTTGTCGCAAGATTGTTACAAAATGTTTATACTTATTACTAACCTGCAGTATATTTTGACATAAATTGAAATATACATGTTCAACACATTGTTTGATTTCAAACAAAAATAATATAGTTGCTGGTATCATGTATAAGCATGTATCGCGCAACGTAAGTTTTACAATATTAGCGTCACGCATTTTAACAAGTTCTATAATTAGATCTCGCATAGACAGCGATGAACCGACAGTCGACTGCATGAGTTGTTCGATATCCATGCGTCTTTCGATGATCGTTGTCCACGTTGCATGAGGAAGCACGATCTGATTTCCCCGATTGTCGCCAAGAATCAATTCCACAAAGGATGTAGATCCCACATTGATTCCGATATCCAAATACTTGTAAGCCGTGACTGTCAGGGCAAATCGTCTGCCCAAGATACGAGGCGTATAACGAGGTTCCGATTTATTGAAACTGTAGAAAAAATAAAGTAAATAAATTAATAAAATTAGAAAAAAATAAATTTTTAAAAATTTATCCAATGTAATACTTACGTTTTGCGCTCGTCCGATGAAACTTCACGAGGCTTAGGCGTATAACGAGGTTCCGATTTTTCACGAGGATATGGTACGTAATAATTCATACTTGTGCTGCTTCCCTCGAAGCCGCGAAGTCCCTTATCGGGAATATCGCGAGTGAACATCCACTTCTCAGAATTATTTACATCTTCACTGCGACCAGCCATTGTTCTTATTTCTCCGTAAGAGGTATACTTTTTTCACTGTTGAAGTTGTCGCTTCGACCGATGAGACTTGATTGATTTTGTCTTCGTAACACTAGTTAAAACGTTAACTCCGTTTGCAACGTTTTAGAAAATTGGACGGCGCGCGCAGATGAAAAATTATGATGTGGAGGGATAATTCCCCTTCCTTCAACATTTTCAAGCACCAATGTCAGCGCTGCTTACGTAGAGTTATAAAAAAATTCATACAAATGACTAAGAAGTGGAAAATGAACCAAGTATACGCGACAACACCCTACCTTCAAAATTATGATGTGGTGGGGAAAATTAGGAGAGGGAAACCACTAACAACTAATGGGAATGGGGAAAAGAAAATAAAACATTGTAAAATTATATATATATATATATTAAAAAATAAATTATATATATATATATATATATATATATATAATTTATTTTTTTAAAAGATCCCAATTCTCCTGGCGTCGCGACCACCAGTTAAATAATTTTAATACATTTTGTAATGCGCAATTCTTAACATGTTTTCCACATCGCATAGTGTTAGTAACATCTAGATTATTTAAAGATTTGATATCTTCGTGATCCGCATCCAAAGTCTCGATGATCAGATTTTCCTTCGCATAATTCTCAAGCAGATCCACCAGCCATTCTTGTTTCCGGCATCCCTTGACGTACACGAGAGTCGGCATCTCGTCATCCTCTTCTGTACCAAGCACGGCTGACGTAATTGGGCGTTTTACCATACCGTATGGCACGTCTCCCTCATCCCACGGTAATCCATGGTGATTTGCATTTAGCCAGGAAGCACATGACTTGTCGGATTTTGTGAGAAGACTCCATGGCATGGGGCGCGTAAAGATGTAATGCGCCAGAATGGTCCCGTTTCTCAGCACCGCTGCCTCCTTTACGACAAATTTCATCCCGACGATGAATCCTTGCAGATCGACAAACGTTGGCACGATCATAATGCAACGAAGAAACGATCCGTACTATGCCGTATCACGCTACATCTGTTTCTCTTATATCGGAATATTTGTCAACATGGCGATTTACATGAGTTTGCGCACTACATTAGACAACGGGCAGTATTCGATTACGCGATCATGCAAGATGAGACAATAGGCGGTAGTATTTGCAGGTACATTTTCTTTACAGTCAAATTCTATTCGCACATCCACGGTGGCGCTCTTGACAGACTCGTTTTGTCGCGAGCAATCGATGACAACAAAAGGTCCTTCCGTCAGGAATGTATACACGCTGCAAAGCGTATCACTGCTATCGCATCCGTAATAAGTTTTACGAAAACGCGCGTACATATCAAAAAGAAGGCCGTATCGATTTTTAGTAAAATCTAGGTTCAAGTCATCGTACGGATAACATTCGGAGTTTAGATAAAGCTTGATATTGGTCAAATTACAGTCATCGACTACGCTAACATTTTGAGACATAATATTCTTGCGACCGGTCTGCAGCGCAAAAATAACGTATCGCGGCTTCTCTAGCTGAGTCGCAGTCTTGACAGCCCACGAATGCTTGGTTGTGCTCTGCAAGAGGGGGTACTCGTACAGATCCCACGAACGAAAACTGACACTAAGATATCGCCCGCTTCCCAAGGCCCGTAACAAGGACAGTTTATTGAGCTCGTTTAACGTAACATGAGGCATTCGCCACTGTACTTTAAACAGTTCGATTTTCGGCTCCGTCGCCGGATCTCCTATAATGCAATTGTTATCGCTACGCGCACGTATCAAAATTATTCCTTGACGACCGTTAATAATCACGCGTTTGTAATCCTCGCAAAAGCCCAGCCACATCTTGAGCGGTACGCAAAAGTTGAAGTATCCTTCCAGTATGCTCGATGTAACGTTGTAACAGGAGATTCTAAGCCCAACGTCTAGAGTTAGATCCAATAAGATTACCGAACAAACCTCGACGGCTGTGCCGGTAACTATACATCGTCTAACGGCCAATGAGCGTCGGCCCTGGTGTGGCGGCTTCCCCTCTCTTTCGCGGACCGTGAGGGATTGCCGGTGAAAAGCGGAGCGACTCTCTCTCTACGTCTGAACGTCGTGCGAACAGGTGAAATACTCGAATACGGACTGTGTGTAGCAAAATGGGTACCCGATACCAGGCGGGACGATGTGGAGCCGTTAAGCTGCCTTTGTAAGACACGGAATCAGGATAATGGAATGATATTGTATGAGAATGATCTAATTGCAAGGAGTGAGCAAGTAAGAATTATCTAAATTGTTTTGTTCAATCGGAAACGTAAGTAATGAATTTATTTAAGTAAGGTAATGGGTCCTTCCAACTCCCACCCCTGAGTCCATTTAATTATACGTTACTAATTTTCGTGAAATTAGTTGGCGCCCATCTTAATCATTAATAAGAAGGTTAGAAATGTGGCAAATGATGAGCTGCTGGAGATGATTCCTGACTAGACTCCGCCCTGCCTCCGTAGAAACATAATCTACGGTCGGCAGGAAATCTGATGCTACTTCTAAATAAATATTAAATTCTGTGAGCCCTAACAGTCATGGACCCGACCGCGTTAGGTGTTGGCTCTATTCGTCTAAATTAATTGTGTAATTGAATAGATAAATTGTGTAAAAGAATAGACCCTGTCTCATTTGGCGCCCAACGTGGGGCCCGTTGGAAATTTTTGTGTTAATAGAAAGGAATTTATGTTAATAAAAGTAAAGAAAATTAATTGAACGTAAAGCAAAATTTCGTGCGCTGTAGTCAGGCTCTCAGGAATGCGCTCGAACGCGTATAGCAATAGAGGTGTTTACGCCGATATCCGAGTCTGTTTGTGTACATTTTCTTATGTGACTTATCTTATTAAGTTGCTCTTATTGAATTCCTTTCTATTTCCTTCGAAGTTGATATTCGAATGAATTACTATCGTATACATTTAAATATATCCTGAAATATTATACGAAATATATATATGACAGGATTAATTGATAAATCTTAATAAAATAAGTAAAATATATGTGTCTCAAATTGATTATATGTTGTTGAATCGTTCGTACATGTAATTATTTATTTATTTATTATGATTATTAATTTCGTCTGAATGAAGGTCTTGCCCTGATTCACGACGATTTGTAAATTTATTTATTGATTATGTGTATTAATTTCGTCTGAATGAAGGTCTTGCCCTGATTCACGACGATTTGTAAAATTATTTATTGATTATGTGTATTAATTTTGTCTGAATGAAGGTCTTGCCCTGATTCATGACAGTTTACCTTCATTTATTAGTTATTAATTTTGTCTGGATGAAGGTCTTGCCCTGATTCATGACAATCTAGTATGATTAAACTATCTTGCAGTTGGATCTTGCTCTGACTCGTGAACATGATTCATTACTTGTAATGCTAATTATTGATTAATTATTGATTATTGATTGTTGATAAACGAAATTTTTTTGGCTAACGCGAGTCTTGCCTCCGTGGTTGATTAATTATTATCCGTGGATTGTACCGCGAAGTGTACATCGAGTACTGTTAAATATTATTAAACAAAGCCTTATCAGATTAAGGCATTGGCTCAGTAGAGGATGACTTCAATGTTTTTCTCGCCACCTAAGAGGAAGCCTAATAGAAATCAAAATCGGCAAACAGAAAATACTGCTTCGGCATCGAACACTTTAAATCAAACTGTATTGTTAGGTCAGGTAAATGAAGATATGGCGAACAGTAATCTTCCGATAATAGAAAGCGAAATAATTGCAGAAGCCGACAATCCAAGTACGGACGCGAGCGTTTCGGTTGGAACAAATGTAAATATTCCTCCGTCTTCGATTCAAACGAATACCGTAAATATTCCCCCGTCTTCGGTTCGAACGAATGCCGTAAATAATGTAAATATTCCTTCGTCTGTCGGGAGGGGCAGGGGTTACCGAACACCTACCCCTCCTACAGGAGCAATACCACGAATTTCACCGGTCGCCAACATGTTAGGAACTGTCTGCTCCCGTTTAGACGCCATGGACGGCCGATTAACCGCAATTGAATCTATAAAGGAAACGGTTGATCTTATGATGGAGAGATTCAACCACTTATTGAGAACTCAAAGCGTCAGTAACGCTGATGTAGATTTGGCTAGACAAAATACCTTCAACGAAATATTTCCGCGGGTTAATCTTGCGTCCGAAGGGGGAGCTAACAGACGGAATCCTATATTAGAATACTTAAGCGATGACGAACCTGACGGAACAAATACCGATAACTTACAGCCGATTAGGCGCCGCGAAGTCCCCCTAATTCGAAGAGAACCATCTGATACCTCAGGAGCATTCGTTCCGTATACTCGAGTTATCTCAAATAACGAAGCAAAGTCACGACAGAATGCTCCATCCGGTGAAGGAGGTTCAATCGAAAGGGAAATACGCCGAGTACATTTTCGAGCCAACGATTTTCAATCAACGCTGCGAAGTTCGGCTGCGGCCGAGCCCCTGGGCGACCGGCGAAGTTTATTGTATCGCGATGCGTGTGATCGGCGCGGTTGCCTTCCTGACGCGTCGTACGAACGGGGAAGTCGTCCTACCTTGGGTCGGCCTGAAGTTGACCGAGAGTTGCCTTTCGCGAGAAGGGGTACCTTGTCCTGGAGATCTAGCGACTCTAGCGACGAGGACGAATTTAATCGCGCACGTAATATCCAATACCCTTATGCGCGGAGAAGTACCGGGTCACCGAATTATCGTTGCGGCAGAGATAGCTCTTTATCTGCGAATGTCGACAATCATGAAAATTCTATTGCGTTCAAAATTGGTCGAATCGTAAGTACGTGGAAAATTACCTTCCCTAAAACCGAGAAGGACCCCGATCAGTTTTTGCTAATATTAAAGGACTACTTGAGTATCAGCGGTGTACACAAGGACTTATTTGTGCCTTGTTTGTCGAAAATATTCGAAGGCCCATACCGATCTTGGTACCTTGTTAACAAAAATTTGTGGCGAACATGGAAGGACTTTTCGAGGGCTTTTCGTTACCAGTGGGGAGTTAAAAAGGCGGACGGCGATCTCTTTTGTTGAGGTGCGAGATTTGAAACTCGAAAAGGGGGAAAGTTTGGCCGAGTTTGCCTGTAGAGCGCGACTTCTTTTTGAGCGAATGCAACGACCTCCCGAATTCAGAGAACAATTAAAACAAATTTTGGCCAAATTTAACCCGCGTCTTACATTCGAAATTCTAAACTTGCCGTTAAGAAACTATGACGAATTCTTTCATTATATAAACGAGCGTAACTATTTATATAAAAGAGCTGTTGAATCGCAAAATTCGCGCCCAAAATCAAGACGAACGGAGTTGGATTGTGCTCAGGTACAGTTCAACCCCGGCGGAGAAGACGAAAACGACCAATCGACCAGCGATGACGACGGGAATGATTATGATGGCGAACAACTCACCCATTTAAAAGCCGTCGAACAGAAGATTTCAAGAACACCAAAGAAGCATCAGGAACCTCAGGGCTCTAAAACTCTGGTTCGACACAGACTTGAGCAGAACTTAGAGCGTTTCGATAAGACCGACAAACAAACTAATACGACGACCTCAAGGACGGAACAGCCAACAAGCAGTTATTCAAGAGGATCTTACGATCAGAGTAAAATGTTTTGTTATAACTGTGGACAAAAGGGGCATGCCACACGCTTCTGTACTGCCAGCCGGCAGGTGGTATGTCTTGGTTGCCGAAACATCGGTCATGATAGTCTAAATTGCCCGAAAGCTCAGGGAAACGGACCGAGCCCGCAATAACCACGCCTCAGGTTGTTAGCACCAAGGGCACACACGAGGTATTAGAAGAAACAAGATTGACAACTAAAGTTACACCTAAAAAGGAAACGATTAACATAGAACAGGTTAAAAATCTAGACAACCCAAGCAATGCAACTTGTTTAGAAACAAATAAGATCGAAACGGGGACCACGTCGCCCATTAAATTAAATATCTTGGACGAATCTGAAGACGAATCAGGGATGTCTGATGACGAAATCGAACTGCCTGATCAAAATCAACTCGAAATATCTCCGGACAATTCCCTTCATTTGTCATCAATCACAGACAAACCCACCGACACTGATCTCGCTGTTATTACTGAGGTTCCGGGTCGTAATACATTGAGACGCTGGAGACCTCCCTGTCTGCCGCCACATGCTGTTCATCGTTTAACTCAAAGACGAATTTACTGTGACGTTGAAGTTAAAGAACCAATAAAAGCTGTAAAGATACCCGTTGAAATTTCCATCTTTGGAGAAAAAATTCGCGGAATTATAGATAGCGGCAGCGAAAGGTCTTTCATGAGTGAATCGGCTTATCATCGTGTCAAGAAATTTCAGATTCAGGAAATGACGCCCGACACCTCGTCGAAGATGGGCGTACGACTTGGCGATCGTTCTGTGGTTAAAACTCTGGGTGGTACCAGTTTTGTAATTGATATTGGCGACGTTTACGGCCCTCAGTGGTTCAGCGTACTACCAGGATTGTCGGGTGATCTAATCCTCGGTATGGACTTCTGGCTAGCATTTAAGGTAACCGTCGACCCGTTTTCTCGGACATGGAACTTAGCCGGCAGTAATTATACTTTTCCATTGTCACATCGTTTTGTTTTCCCTACTGAGCTACAGACTCTTACCGTAAACCAGACTCAGAGGCTAAAAGAATTTTTAGATGCCGAATTTGCAAAATTCGATGAGAAGTCCACCGGCGAAACTGACCTCATCAAACATGTAATCGAATTAAATGACCCCACGCCGTATCGTCAGAAACCGTACCGACGAAGTGAAGTTATCCGTAAATTCATCAACGAAGAGACGGATAGATTACTGAAGAAAGGCTATATCACCTGGAGTAATAGCGAATGGGCTTGCTCGCCTGTTGTTGCTCCAAAGGCTAATGGCGGACTTAGGCTCTGTATAAATTATCAACCTGTTAATCGTCAAACCAAGAAACCTGCTTACCCCTTGCACAACATGAGATCAATTTTATCGCAACTGCATCAAGCAAAACTTATTTCGACCTTGGATATGAGTGAGGCCTTTCACCAGATCCCCATGGACGAAAATAGTCGAAAATATACTGCGTTTGTTGTTGAGGGTAAAGGATTGTTGGAGTGGCTTAGAATGCCGTATGGTCTTACAGGCGCGCCGTCGACGTTTCAACAGTTGATGGATACCTTAAAAAGACGCCTAAAAGAATTAATTATAGAACGAAATTTACCAAATAAATGGGCTGATCAGGTGTTTACCTACCTTGATGATTGGATAGTTCTTAGCCAAGATCTCGACGAACATATGGCCTTGTTGTCATTGGTCTTTGAGGTACTCCGCGAGGCAAAGTTGGTAATTAATAGAGAAAAGAGCAGCTTTGCTTGCAAAGAAGTTAAGTTCCTGGGCTACATTGTTGATGAATTTGGCATGAAGCCGAATCCAGAGAAAATCCAACCAATTCTCGACTTTCCCGTTCCGAAGGATAGGACTCAGTTACGTCAGTTTAACGGCCTCGTAAATTGGTATCATAGGCATCTGAGAAACGTTGCGAGAATACAGGGACCTTTAAATAAACTGACCAGTCCGAAAGTTCCTTGGAAATGGACTGAGGTTGAACAGGAAGCTTTCAACAAAGTTAAAAGGGCTCTAGCTAACGCGCCGCGATTGTATGTCCCAATACCGGGACAACCATTTACCTTATATACGGATGCTAGCGACTTCGGCTTGGGAGCAATACTTGTACAATTAGATCCTGATACCCGTAAGGAAAACCTCATAGAAGTTTTGAGTCGTCCGTTAAGGGGCCCAGAACTACATTACACTACAACCGAAAAGGAGTGCCTGGCTGTCGTCTGGTCTGTTGAAAAACTACGTTGTTATCTGGAAGGCATGCCATTCAAGGTCGTCACGGACCACCAAGCGTTACAATGGCTGCACGGACTGAAGAATCCTGTGGGTCGACTTGCCAGATGGGCGATCTATTTATACCAACACGATATGACAGTCGAGCATAGACGCGGCACGATGAACGAAGCGCCTGATGCATTATCACGGATGTTTGATGTTGACGTTGATCCCTTTGGCTGGGAGGAAGTGATCGAGGAGACGATCCGAAATAGACTTCAATTAAACTCAATTCGTGATCAGGACTGGTACCAGACAAAATTCAAACTAGTACGAGCACAACCAGACAGATTCACTGAATGGAGAATAGAAAACGGTGAGCTACTGTACTATCGACCCGACTATGAAAAGGCTGTCATAGACGATGAACATCCATGGAAAAGGGTTGTAAAACCGGATGACGTACTAACGATTCTGCGCGAAAACCATGACACACCGCAAGCTGGACATTTAGGCAGAGACAAAACGTTGGATAGAATTAGACAAAATTACTACTGGCCCGGTATGTCGCAGGATGTTAAATCTTACGTTGAAGAATGCGAAACTTGCCTTAAGGTTAAATACAATCAGAATCCTATAAAGGGCCCGTTGATGACAAGGCCGTTACAAAGCCCGTGGGCTCAGTTGTCTATTGACACCGTTGTCTCACAAACGCGGACAAAAAGAGGTAATTCTAATGTTATGGTAGTTCAGGATTTGTATACTAAATATGTCGAGTTATTTCCCTTGCGGCATAGGACAGGTAAACTTATTGTTAAGTCCCTAGACACTCTCTTCGATCGCTGGGGCGCTCCAAAATCTATTGTTACTGATAACGGAGTTGAATATATTAATAAGGATGTCAAAGCCTTTCTAGAAGCCCGAGGGATAGAACATATTACCACACCGTTAAATCACCCTCAAGCAAATCCTGTTGAACGGGTCAATCGAACAATAAAACCTATGATAGCCGCGTTCATAAATGAGAAACATAACGAATGGGACGAACAATTGTCGAAAATTCAGTTTGCATACAACACCGTACCCCATGCGGGTGGTAGAGTTTCACCATTCTATTTAAACCACGGTCGCGAAGCGGTATTTAAGAACATAAACGGAACCGTCGCCAAAAGCCCTCAACAACCGATGGACGATTCCGTGGACTATTGGGTCAAGAGATTGAGTAGAATCGACGAACTCCGCCATAAAATCGAAAGTCAATTAAAATCATATGCAAAAAGACGCTCTACCAAGTCTAACAACGACAAATCAGTTAACGTCAAAATAGGGACAGAAGTTTACTACCCCAACAAAAAACTGAGTAATAAAGCTGAGGGTTACTCTGCGAAATTTCGCACACCGATATATGGGACCTGCGTTCGTTAAAAGGATTTTGGGACCGATGGTCGTTGAATTGGCGGACAAAACCGATAAAGTTATTGGCAAGTACTATCTAACAGACTTAAAAATTCCGCGTCGCAGTTTACGCGGTAACTGATAAGGATAACCAAGGACAGCTGCTTCGAACTTCGAGGGACAACGGCCCCTGACAACATGAACGACACCAACCGTCTCCGACTTCAAGAAGACGTCGCAAATTATTCTGCTTAGACGTTGAGGCCTGAAGGGGGAGGATGTAACAGGAGATTCTAAGCCCAACGTCTCACAGCCTAAATTCCCGCGTTAAATAAGGCAACTTAGAGTAGATCCAATAAGATTACCGAACAAACCTCGACGGCTGTGCCGGTAACTATACATCGTCTAACGGCCAATGAGCGTCGGCCCTGGTGTGGCGGCTTCCCCTCTCTTTCGCGGACCGTGAGGGATTGCCGGTGAAAAGCGGAGCGACTCTCTCTCTACGTCTGAACGTCGTGCGAACAAGTGAATACACTCGAATACGGACCGTGTGTAGCGAAATGGGTACCCGATACCAGGCGGGACGATGTGGAGCCGTTAAGCTGCCTTTGTAAGACACGGAATCAGGATAATGGAATGATATTGTATGAGAATGATCTAATTGCAAGGAGCGAGCAAGTAAGAATTATCTAAATTATTTTGTTCAACCGGAAACGTAAGTAATGAATTTTCAATTAGTTAAGTAAGGTAATGGGTCCTTCCAACTCCCACCCCTGAGTCCATTTAATTATACGTTACTAATTTTCGTGAAATTAGTTGGCGCCCATCTTAATCATTAATAAGAAGGTTAGAAATGTGGCAAATGATGAGCTGCTGGAGATGATTCCTGACTAGACTCCACCCTGCCTCCGTAGAAACATAATCTACGGTCGGCAGGAAATCTGATGCTACTTCTAAATAAATATTAAATTCTGTGAGCCCTAACAGTCATGGACCCGACCGCGTTAGGTGTTGGCTCTATTCGTCTAAATTAATTGTGTAATTGAATAGATAAATTGTGTAAAAGAATAGACCCTGTCTCATTGTATTACTATTTCTTAAGTAAATTTGTTTCTTAAGATGCAGTCTATGATTATAAATATTTTTCTGGTATCTGAAAAAACACTTACCTTGGTGGGATTCGAACTCGGGACCTCTGGATCGTGAGCCAACTGCCTTACGTGGTAGACTACTTCTTAATTTAATGTGAGCGTTATATATAGTCTACATATGTCATAACCAGCGCAAATATATAATTTTCAAAAATCATCTTAAGAAACAAATTTAGTTAAAAAGAGTAATAAAATTTTAAATTGGATATATGATATAATATTCTTAATGTCGGTGAATGTCAGAAACCAGTGCCGGCTTATTATGAAATTTTGTGTTCGTAAATATATTTATGAAAAAAGTATATTTATAAAGTTAAAACATTCTTATCAATTCTTACAAGGGCTTCATTAGACAAAATAATGAAACCTTTCTTATGGAATCCCTACCCACACAGCACACGATGTCCATTGGACGTCTAAGGAAGTCCATTGGACGTCCTGGTCGTCCAGTCGACGTCTATGGACGTCCAATGGACATCGTGTACTGTGTGAGTAATAAATAATGATCGGGACCTTATCCGGTTAGTTCTAATAAAGAAGTATTTATGAAGTTAAAACATCCTTATCAAATCCTTACAAAGGCCTCACTAGAGAAAAATAAGGGAAACCTTTCTTATGGAATCCCTAGTAAATAATGATCGGGGACCTCATCATGTTAAAATAAGGAAATCTTTCTTATGGTATCCCTAATAAGTATGATCGGGGCCTTATGTTATGTAAGGCCATCCCTAACAAATTTCTACACGGGAATATCTTGCATATCCTCTAATTTTAAGAGTAGGCTATTTGGATTATTATAGTAGAATTTGCTATAGAGAAATTTACTCTTGATTATAGCTTACGCATCCACTCTTTTATAAAGTAATACGTATTACTTAAAGAAAAATATTCTTCTTGTAACATTTTTGCTTAGAGGAAGTGCTAAGAGAAATTCCTCACTTATCAGTAGAATATTTTTTTTTTAGTGAAGGATATCCTTCAGAAGATCTCGTAAGATAGCTTATGCAAAGCTAACGGATATGACAGAATATTTAGATATCGTGAGATTATAATAGGATATCTCACGATATCTTATTAGAATATCTCGGGCAGAACCTGCTGGGATATCCGTGGGATCGTATTTGGAAATCTGGGACAATTTGGGATATCCCCAGGATACAGTGTGCTGTGTGGGAAGTCTTATTAATAAACCTTAATGTTACACACCATCGATCCTTTGTGCAACAGATCTTGCCTGAACAGGTTAGGACAGTGCGCAAGTTAGATTTCGTTTCTTTTCCCTTCAACATTAATAGTTATTTCACTGTAAAAGTTAAATTAGCAATTTATTAATATAAAAAATAAACATATA
>JASTWL010001162.1:0-25000 GCA_035220575.1 Temnothorax rugatulus
CGAACGTCTTATAAGTTAGCGGAACAAAGTGAGCAGAATCGATTCTAATTAAGATTTTTATTTGTTGCTCATTTGTTGCTAAAAAGTTGCCAAAGAAAAAAATTTGTTGCTCTGTAAGTTTTCTTAAAAAACGATGTTCCGCTAAGAGAAGATTAAGTTAGCGTGACAATATACATATAATAACGAAATTGCACATAACAATAACGTAAGAATTTGTTGCTAATTTGTTGCTAATTTGTTGCTCGCAACATAAATGTAAATAACAGCGGAAAACCTCAGCGTGCAGCTAGTTACAAGAGTAAAGTATCAGAAAAGAATTTGTTGCTCGTTTAAATTTGGTGCTGGCGTATTGTCTGAATTTGTTGCTCTCGATATATTCGAGTTCCGAATTTGTTGCTTGCAAAATAAGTACAAACAATAGCGGAAAACCTCAGCGTGCAGCTAGTTACAAGAGTAAAGTATCAGAAAAGAATTTGTTGCTCGTTTAAATTTGGTGCTGGCGTATTGTCTGAATTTGTTGCTCTCGATATATTCGAGTTCCGAATTTGTTGCTTGCAAAATAAGTATAAACAATAGCGGAAAACCTCAGCGTGCAGCTAGTTACAAGAGTAAAGTATCAGAAAAGAATTTGTTGCTCGTTTAAATTTGGTACTGGCGTATTGTCTGAATTTGTTGCTCTTGATATATCCAAGTTCTGAATTTATTGCTTGCAAAATAAGAATAAACAATAGCGGGAAAACCTCAGCGTGCAGCTAGTTGCAAGAGTAAAGTATCAGAAAAGAATTTGTTGCTCGTTTAAATTTGGTACTGGCGTATTGTCTGAATTTGTTGCTCTCGATATATCCAAGTTCTGAATTTATTGCTTGCAAAATAAGTATAAACAATAGCGGAAAACCTCAGCGTGCAGCTAGTTGCAAGAGTAAAGTATCAGAAAAGAATTTGTTGCTCGTTTAAATTTGGTACTGGCGTATTGTCTGAATTTGTTGCTCTCGATATATCCAAGTTCTGAATTTATTGCTTGCAAAATAAGTATAAACAATAGCGGAAAACCTCAGCGTGCAGCTAGTTGCAAGAGTAAAGTATCAGAAAAGAATTTGTTGCTCGTTTAAATTTGGTACTGGCGTATTGTCTGAATTTGTTGCTCTCGATATATCCAAGTTCTGAATTTATTGCTTGCAAAATAAGTATAAACAATAGCGGAAAACCTCAGCGTGCAGCTAGTTGCAAGAGTAAAGTATCAGAAAAGAATTTGTTGCTCGTTTAAATTTGGTACTGGCGTATTGTCTGAATTTGTTGCTCTCGATATATCCAAGTTCTGAATTTATTGCTTGCAAAATAAGTATAAACAATAGCGGAAAACCTCAGCGTGCAGCTAGTTGCAAGAGTAAAGTATCAGAAAAGAATTTGTTGCTCGTTTAAATTTGGTACTGGCGTATTGTCTGAATTTGTTGCTCTTGATATATCCAAGTTCTGAATTTATTGCTTGCAAAATAAGTAATAAACAATAGCGGAAACCTCAGCGTGCAGCTAGTTGCAAGAGTAAAGTATCAGAAAAGAATTTGTTGCTCGTTTAAATTTGGTACTGGCGTATTGTCTGAATTTGTTGCTCTCGATATATCCAAGTTCTGAATTTATTGCTTGCAAAATAAGTATAAACAATAGCGGAAAACCTCAGCGTGCAGCTAGTTGCAAGAGTAAAGTATCAGAAAAGAATTTGTTGCTCGTTTAAATTTGGTACTGGCGTATTGTCTGAATTTGTTGCTCTCGATATATCCAAGTTCTGAATTTATTGCTTGCAAAATAAGTATAAACAATAGCGGAAAACCTCAGCGTGCAGCTAGTTGCAAGAGTAAAGTATCAGAAAAGAATTTGTTGCTCGTTTAAATTTGGTACTGGCGTATTGTCTGAATTTGTTGCTCTCGATATATCCAAGTTCTGAATTTATTGCTTGCAAAATAAGTATAAACAATAGCGGAAAACCTCAGCGTGCAGCTAGTTGCAAGAGTAAAGTATCAGAAAAGAATTTGTTGCTCGTTTAAATTTGGTACTGGCGTATTGTCTGAATTTGTTGCTCTCGATATATCCAAGTTCTGAATTTATTGCTTGCAAAATAAGTATAAACAATAGCGGAAAACCTCAGCGTGCAGCTAGTTGCAAGAGTAAAGTATCAGAAAAGAATTTGTTGCTCGTTTAAATTTGGTACTGGCGTATTGTCTGAATTTGTTGCTCTTGATATATCCAAGTTCTGAATTTATTGCTTGCAAAATAAGTATAAACAATAGCGGAAAACCTCAGCGTGCAGCTAGTTGCAAGAGTAAAGTATCAGAAAAGAATTTGTTGCTCGTTTAAATTTGGTACTGGCGTATTGTCTGAATTTGTTGCTCTCGATATATCCAAGTTCTGAATTTATTGCTTGCAAAATAAGTATAAACAATAGCGGAAAACCTCAGCGTGCAGCTAGTTGCAAGAGTAAAGTATCAGAAAAGAATTTGTTGCTCGTTTAAATTTGGTACTGGCGTATTGTCTGAATTTGTTGCTCTTGATATATCCAAGTTCTGAATTTATTGCTTGCAAAATAAGAATAAACAATAGCGGAAACCTCAGCGTGCAGCTAGTTGCAAGAGTAAAGTATCAGAAAAGAATTTGTTGCTCGTTTAAATTTGGTACTGGCGTATTGTCTGAATTTGTTGCTCTCGATATATCCAAGTTCTGAATTTATTGCTTGCAAAATAAGTATAAACAATAGCGGAAAACCTCAGCGTGCAGCTAGTTGCAAGAGTAAAGTATCAGAAAAGAATTTGTTGCTCGTTTAAATTTGGTACTGGCGTATTGTCTGAATTTGTTGCTCTCGATATATCCAAGTTCTGAATTTATTGCTTGCAAAATAAGTATAAACAATAGCGGAAAACCTCAGCGTGCAGCTAGTTGCAAGAGTAAAGTATCAGAAAAGAATTTGTTGCTCGTTTAAATTTGGTACTGGCGTATTGTCTGAATTTGTTGCTCTCGATATATCCAAGTTCTGAATTTATTGCTTGCAAAATAAGTATAAACAATAGCGGAAAACCTCAGCGTGCAGCTAGTTACAAGAGTAAAGTATCAGAAAAGAATTTGTTGCTCGTTTAAATTTGGTACTGGCGTATTGTCTGAATTTGTTGCTCTTGATATATCCAAGTTCTGAATTTATTGCTTGCAAAATAAGAATAAACAATAGCGGGAAACCTCAGCGTGCAGCTAGTTGCAAGAGTAAAGTATCAGAAAAGAATTTGTTGCTCGTTTAAATTTGGTACTGGCGTATTGTCTGAATTTGTTGCTCTCGATATATCCAAGTTCTGAATTTATTGCTTGCAAAATAAGTATAAACAATAGCGGAAAACCTCAGCGTGCAGCTAGTTGCAAGAGTAAAGTATCAGAAAAGAATTTGTTGCTCGTTTAAATTTGGTACTGGCGTATTGTCTGAATTTGTTGCTCTCGATATATCCAAGTTCTGAATTTATTGCTTGCAAAATAAGTATAAACAATAGCGGAAAACCTCAGCGTGCAGCTAGTTGCAAGAGTAAAGTATCAGAAAAGAATTTGTTGCTCGTTTAAATTTGGTACTGGCGTATTGTCTGAATTTGTTGCTCTCGATATATCCAAGTTCTGAATTTATTGCTTGCAAAATAAGTATAAACAATAGCGGAAAACCTCAGCGTGCAGCTAGTTGCAAGAGTAAAGTATCAGAAAAGAATTTGTTGCTCGTTTAAATTTGGTACTGGCGTATTGTCTGAATTTGTTGCTCTCGATATATCCAAGTTCTGAATTTATTGCTTGCAAAATAAGTATAAACAATAGCGGAAAACCTCAGCGTGCAGCTAGTTGCAAGAGTAAAGTATCAGAAAAGAATTTGTTGCTCGTTTAAATTTGGTACTGGCGTATTGTCTGAATTTGTTGCTCTCGATATATCCAAGTTCTGAATTTATTGCTTGCAAAATAAGTATAAACAATAGCGGAAAACCTCAGCGTGCAGCTAGTTGCAAGAGTAAAGTATCAGAAAAGAATTTGTTGCTCGTTTAAATTTGGTACTGGCGTATTGTCTGAATTTGTTGCTCTCGATATATCCAAGTTCTGAATTTATTGCTTGCAAAATAAGTATAAACAATAGCGGAAAACCTCAGCGTGCAGCTAGTTGCAAGAGTAAAGTATCAGAAAAGAATTTGTTGCTCGTTTAAATTTGGTACTGGCGTATTGTCTGAATTTGTTGCTCTTGATATATCCAAGTTCTGAATTTATTGCTTGCAAAATAAGAATAAACAATAGCGGGAAACCTCAGCGTGCAGCTAGTTGCAAGAGTAAAGTATCAGAAAAGAATTTGTTGCTCGTTTAAATTTGGTACTGGCGTATTGTCTGAATTTGTTGCTCTCGATATATCCAAGTTCTGAATTTATTGCTTGCAAAATAAGTATAAACAATAGCGGAAAACCTCAGCGTGCAGCTAGTTGCAAGAGTAAAGTATCAGAAAAGAATTTGTTGCTCGTTTAAATTTGGTACTGGCGTATTGTCTGAATTTGTTGCTCTCGATATATCCAAGTTCTGAATTTATTGCTTGCAAAATAAGTATAAACAATAGCGGAAAACCTCAGCGTGCAGCTAGTTGCAAGAGTAAAGTATCAGAAAAGAATTTGTTGCTCGTTTAAATTTGGTACTGGCGTATTGTCTGAATTTGTTGCTCTCGATATATCCAAGTTCTGAATTTATTGCTTGCAAAATAAGTATAAACAATAGCGGAAAACCTCAGCGTGCAGCTAGTTGCAAGAGTAAAGTATCAGAAAAGAATTTGTTGCTCGTTTAAATTTGGTACTGGCGTATTGTCTGAATTTGTTGCTCTCGATATATCCAAGTTCTGAATTTATTGCTTGCAAAATAAGTATAAACAATAGCGGAAAACCTCAGCGTGCAGCTAGTTGCAAGAGTAAAGTATCAGAAAAGAATTTGTTGCTCGTTTAAATTTGGTACTGGCGTATTGTCTGAATTTGTTGCTCTCGATATATCCAAGTTCTGAATTTATTGCTTGCAAAATAAGTATAAACAATAGCGGAAAACCTCAGCGTGCAGCTAGTTGCAAGAGTAAAGTATCAGAAAAGAATTTGTTGCTCGTTTAAATTTGGTACTGGCGTATTGTCTGAATTTGTTGCTCTTGATATATCCAAGTTCTGAATTTATTGCTTGCAAAATAAGTAATAAACAATAGCGGGAAACCTCAGCGTGCAGCTAGTTGCAAGAGTAAAGTATCAGAAAAGAATTTGTTGCTCGTTTAAATTTGGTACTGGCGTATTGTCTGAATTTGTTGCTCTCGATATATCCAAGTTCTGAATTTATTGCTTGCAAAATAAGTATAAACAATAGCGGAAAACCTCAGCGTGCAGCTAGTTGCAAGAGTAAAGTATCAGAAAAGAATTTGTTGCTCGTTTAAATTTGGTACTGGCGTATTGTCTGAATTTGTTGCTCTCGATATATCCAAGTTCTGAATTTATTGCTTGCAAAATAAGTATAAACAATAGCGGAAAACCTCAGCGTGCAGCTAGTTGCAAGAGTAAAGTATCAGAAAAGAATTTGTTGCTCGTTTAAATTTGGTACTGGCGTATTGTCTGAATTTGTTGCTCTCGATATATCCAAGTTCTGAATTTATTGCTTGCAAAATAAGTATAAACAATAGCGGAAAACCTCAGCGTGCAGCTAGTTGCAAGAGTAAAGTATCAGAAAAGAATTTGTTGCTCGTTTAAATTTGGTACTGGCGTATTGTCTGAATTTGTTGCTCTCGATATATCCAAGTTCTGAATTTATTGCTTGCAAAATAAGTATAAACAATAGCGGAAAACCTCAGCGTGCAGCTAGTTGCAAGAGTAAAGTATCAGAAAAGAATTTGTTGCTCGTTTAAATTTGGTACTGGCGTATTGTCTGAATTTGTTGCTCTCGATATATCCAAGTTCTGAATTTATTGCTTGCAAAATAAGTATAAACAATAGCGGAAAACCTCAGCGTGCAGCTAGTTGCAAGAGTAAAGTATCAGAAAAGAATTTGTTGCTCGTTTAAATTTGGTACTGGCGTATTGTCTGAATTTGTTGCTCTTGATATATCCAAGTTCTGAATTTATTGCTTGCAAAATAAGAATAAACAATAGCGGGAAACCTCAGCGTGCAGCTAGTTGCAAGAGTAAAGTATCAGAAAAGAATTTGTTGCTCGTTTAAATTTGGTACTGGCGTATTGTCTGAATTTGTTGCTCTCGATATATCCAAGTTCTGAATTTATTGCTTGCAAAATAAGTATAAACAATAGCGGAAAACCTCAGCGTGCAGCTAGTTGCAAGAGTAAAGTATCAGAAAAGAATTTGTTGCTCGTTTAAATTTGGTACTGGCGTATTGTCTGAATTTGTTGCTCTCGATATATCCAAGTTCTGAATTTATTGCTTGCAAAATAAGTATAAACAATAGCGGAAAACCTCAGCGTGCAGCTAGTTGCAAGAGTAAAGTATCAGAAAAGAATTTGTTGCTCGTTTAAATTTGGTACTGGCGTATTGTCTGAATTTGTTGCTCTCGATATATCCAAGTTCTGAATTTATTGCTTGCAAAATAAGTATAAACAATAGCGGAAAACCTCAGCGTGCAGCTAGTTGCAAGAGTAAAGTATCAGAAAAGAATTTGTTGCTCGTTTAAATTTGGTACTGGCGTATTGTCTGAATTTGTTGCTCTCGATATATCCAAGTTCTGAATTTATTGCTTGCAAAATAAGTATAAACAATAGCGGAAAACCTCAGCGTGCAGCTAGTTGCAAGAGTAAAGTATCAGAAAAGAATTTGTTGCTCGTTTAAATTTGGTACTGGCGTATTGTCTGAATTTGTTGCTCTCGATATATCCAAGTTCTGAATTTATTGCTTGCAAAATAAGTATAAACAATAGCGGAAAACCTCAGCGTGCAGCTAGTTGCAAGAGTAAAGTATCAGAAAAGAATTTGTTGCTCGTTTAAATTTGGTACTGGCGTATTGTCTGAATTTGTTGCTCTTGATATATCCAAGTTCTGAATTTATTGCTTGCAAAATAAGTATAAACAATAGCGGAAAACCTCAGCGTGCAGCTAGTTGCAAGAGTAAAGTATCAGAAAAGAATTTGTTGCTCGTTTAAATTTGGTACTGGCGTATTGTTTGAATTTGTTGCTCTTGATATATCCAAGTTCTGAATTTATTGCTTGCAAAATAAGTATAAACAATAGCGGAAAACCTCAGCGTAGCAGCTAGTTGCAAGAGTAAAGTATCAGAAAAGAATTTGTTGCTCGTTTAAATTTGGTACTGGCGTATTGTTTGAATTTGTTGCTCTTGATATATCCAAGTTCTGAATTTATTGCTTGCAAAATAAGTATAAACAATAGCGGAAAACCTCAGCGTACAGCTAGTTGCAAGAGTAAACTCCCTAGCTGTACGCTGAGGTTTTCCGCTATTGTTTATACTTATTTTGCAAGCAATAAATTCAGAACTTGGATATATCAAGAGCAACAAATTCAAACAATACGCCAGTACCAAATTTAAACGAGCAACAAATTCTTTTCTGATACTTTACTCTTGCAACTAGCTGCACGCTGAGGTTTCCCGCTATTGTTTATTCTTATTTTGCAAGCAATAAATTCAGAACTTGGATATATCAAGAGCAACAAATTCAGACAATACGCCAGTACCAAATTTAAACGAGCAACAAATTCTTTTCTGATACTTTACTCTTGCAACTAGCTGCACGCTGAGGTTTTCCGCTATTGTTTATACTTATTTTGCAAGCAATAAATTCAGAACTTGGATATATCGAGAGCAACAAATTCAGACAATACGCCAGTACCAAATTTAAACGAGCAACAAATTCTTTTCTGATACTTTACTCTTGCAACTAGCTGCACGCTGAGGTTTCCCGCTATTGTTTATTCTTATTTTGCAAGCAATAAATTCAGAACTTGGATATATCGAGAGCAACAAATTCAGACAATACGCCAGTACCAAATTTAAACGAGCAACAAATTCTTTTCTGATACTTTACTCTTGTAACTAGCTGCACGCTGAGGTTTTCCGCTATTGTTTGTACTTATTTTGCAAGCAACAAATTCGGAACTCGAATATATCGAGAGCAACAAATTCAGACAATACGCCAGCACCAAATTTAAACGAGCAACAAATTCTTTTCTGATACTTTACTCTTGTAACTAGCTGCACGCTGAGGTTTTCCGCTGTTATTTACATTTATGTTGCGAGCAACAAATTAGCAACAAATTAGCAACAAATTCTTACGTTATTGTTATGTGCAATTTCGTTATTATATGTATATTGTCACGCTAACTTAATCTTCTCTTAGCGGAACATCGTTTTTTAAGAAAACTTACAGAGCAACAAATTTTTTTCTTTGGCAACTTTTTAGCAACAAATGAGCAACAAATAAAAATCTTAATTAGAATCGATTCTGCTCACTTTGTTCCGCTAACTTATAAGACGTCGAAACTCCGCCCCGGACACAAGTTTCAAGTTTGGTCGCTCATAAAATATTAGAAATCAATGTAAATAAAAAAACTTCACTGGATTCGTGTTCAGCATGCATTACTCTTTAGAATCACTTTACTTTGAGATTCGGAGACACAATAATATTTAAGATATTACAAATTTTCGACACGCAAAAAATTTTACTTTCGACCTCCGAAAACACGTTTGCCTCGATAAGAATCACAACATGGCACATAACCTCACTAAACTCCGTTGGTCACGTGGGCACCGTAAATAGCGTTTACAGTATTAAGGGCGAGTTCACACAATGTTCATACAGATTTCGAGATAATTGCAATGACGACTCCGCCCTGGTGACGACTTCGCCCCGGTCTCCCCTATTATAATGTCTGTCCGTCTGATCGCAAGCTACTTATTCATTAATGGACCGATTTTCTTGAAACCAGTGCCAAAATTTTTGCAATTATACGGGGATGGGTTTAATTGTTCATTAACGGACCGATTTTTTTTAAACCGGTTCAAAAAATTTTCTAATTTTTCTGATTGCGAACTACTCATTCATTAATGGACCGATTTTCTTGAAACCGGTGTCGAAATTTTTCTAATTTTTCGGGGATGGCGATAATGGGTTTAATTTTTCATTAATGTACCGATTTGCCGATTTTTTGAAACCGGTCCAAAAATTTTACTAATTTTTTGAGAATGACAACAATGGGTTTAATTTCTTATTAATAGACAAATTTTCTGAAACCCGGGTCCATTTTTTCAGTTTTCTATACCAATGTGTTCAGAATGTTTTAAAACATCGAAAATCACATTAAAAAAAATGGGTATGTACCCAGCTAACACAATCGCAAAACTGCTTAGCATTTGGCATCAATCTGCCGTCAATATGTTCGGTAAATAAATTTTCGGAACATATTGATGACAGATTGATGCCAAATGCTAAGCAGTTTTGCTATTGTGTTAGCTGGGTATGTTTCACCCGCTGAGGATGTTCTAAAAGAAAGACGGTGATTCGTTCGATTTAATATGATTTAATAAATAAATAATTTTAAAATAAGTTTGTTGCGTCTAAATGTCAATATTTGAAATGCTTGAGTTAATTCGCTATTAATTTTCTATTTGATTGACATATAAGCACCGAACTATACGATGTATAATTCCCCGCGTAGCGATCAAAAAGCTAGTATATGTACATATTGCGTACACAACCATACTCTTACTTAATAAATTAAAAATTTAATATTTTGTAACTTTAATATATAACTGTTTGAATCACTAAAATTACTAAACTTTTTTTCTAAGAATGCCTTTTATTTATATTTTATTTATAACAATAAATACCTGAATGTCTTTATGCTCAGCTAATAGCATCAATAGATAGGTTAAGTTCAACGCCGTAGTATCATGACCCTGTAATCACATATATACCTTAATATACGTTTGAATAATTTATAAAGAACCAAGAAAATTTAGAAATACGTACAGCAAACATAAAACCATCAATTTGCTCCTTGACATCTAAATCAGTTAGACGACCTTCTCGATTGTCTGCTATTAGATGATCCAACAATGAAAGTTGGATCCGTTTTCCATTCGCCTCTGTGTCATTTGTGTCTGTCGATGTGATACTCCTTCTCAATAATCGACCGTTGGTGCGTTCATGGTACAGTTTTCTTTCCGCAATAATCTACGTGTATATAAAATCAACACTTTTTTAATAATGATTTATATGAATATACCAACCACTAACAAAAAATAAGATAACACTTTTACGTACGCGGTTCATGCTAGCATTAGAAAGACTATGCGGACCTAACAAAGTCACGTTAGTATGGGTGCCTGGGCATCAAGGAATACCCGGGAACGAAACCGCAGACATGCTGGCCAAGAAGGGAGCTAATGAAGCACCAATTGGCCAGGTGACGGGAATACCCTTTGCAGTAGGCAAAGAAATCATCAAAGGTCGCCTGAAAAGGGAACACCTGGCCAGGTGGGAGAAGTTAAAAACCTGCCGCCAGGCCAAGACTTTGATGAAAGACAGCAGACCAGGTAGGGCTAAAGAAACTACTGGCGCTGAGTAAACAGAAACTGAGAATGGCGTTGGGACTGCTCACTGGTCACTCTGCCTTACTCAGAGCACACCTTTTTAGTCTCGGGCTTGCGGAGCAAAAGGCATGTCGCCTTTGCGGAGACGAGAAAGAAGACAACGTACATATAATATGCCAATGCCCGGCATTTATATGTAAAAGATACAAAACCTGGGGAGTATGTTTTTAAACCCCCCAGGATCTAGAAAATGCTAGGGTTACAGATCTGATAAACCTGGTACAAGGTTCAAGACTGTATCTCGAGACCTAGCAAAGAAAACGAGTGGGAAGGCACAGAGGATCAGCTAGATCTAGTGGCCGATAGGGACCTTGGTGGTACCTCCCACTTTTGTACTACTACTACTACTACTACGTACGCGGTTAGTAATCCATGTAATGTTCTTAAACTTTGCCTGTTCTTTGCCTTTTGGTGTTAAGGAAATATCCAGTCGTTGTGCAACCACTGCCTCAGTAACCTAAACCATAATTACTAAATAATGATCTCATGACAATTATTTATTTATTATTATATTCATAAATTACCTATAAATAAAAAGTTCGCAAATCCGATGAACAGCTTTTCGATATCGTTGCTGGAATTCACCGAGGTGACATAGAGAAGTACCCATGGCAGTTTCTAAAAAGAAATTTGTAAAAGTACAATAATGTTATTGTACATGTTTAGAATAAAATTTTGAATAAAATGTGTTTGTAATACCGCATATTGCATTCAACGTATGTTCACTAACAAACGGTACTAAATCTTTTACAACTGTGCCTCCTGTATTTTTCAAAGACATTGTCATGTTTTCGCCCTCCTTGATCAAAATCTCAGCATGTTGCTGCAAAATATTAAAATGAAATGTGGGAGTTAATGTTTTCCGTATTGGATGCCATTTGGCGCCTGAAACATAAACAATAGACATTTCATAGACAAGATATTTTTTTGTAACTAACAGAAAATTTTTTAATTATTATTATGTACTTTACCTTTACTAATTAAAATACCATTGCCCATCCATGGACGTAGAATATCATAGATGAAGTTCTTTTCGATGTGCTGCGTGCTGTTTAATATTGTCTAAAATCACAGAAGATATTCAATTAATTTAGATGCAATGTGAATAATTAATTAGTTGATTTGGAAATTGTCTTATTGATTATTATCTCTATAAGACTATGAATAAATATGCTTTCGCAAAATAAAAACTAAGCAAAATCACACCTAAATATCTAAATCGCTGGTGTATGAACTATAAGAACATTAACAGAAAATTGAATTTTTAAAATATTTTATTACCTTTAAATCGTCCGGATGACGGATCAATACTAAGGGGATAGAGAATCCCCAAAGTTTAACAATAGGATAGTACTGGTCAATTAGACTGATCAGTAACTTCCATTGTTTCTCTAAAAAAATATATATAATATGAATATACAGAAATATTATAAACATTGATACAAAAATACGTGGTAATATATCTTAAACTGAAATGTTTGTAAATGTTACTTTTGCGTATATGTATACAAATTAAGGAAAACGTTTAATTTATGCAAATTTATGAAAAACTTGAACTTACCTCGTGGGCCTATATATTGCAGTAGATTCCCAAAAATCAGATAACCTGATGGCCCTGGTATAAGATTTATCAGTCGCCCATTTCTTCCATAATGTATATAATAATGATACCCCAATACGATAAGTATGAATAATACAGCAATGATGTAAAGAAAACACATTGTTGCTCTGCAAAATGATATGTAGTTGCATATTACAAATTGCATAATTTTGCTTCCTCATAGAAGAAGCTTTGTTTTCATAAAAAAAAAAGTTTTTTTTAGTTGCCGCTGCCAATGTGTTCAGAATGTTGTAAAACGTCGAAAAATTGCATTTAAAAAAAAAGTCCGTGTGTGTGTGTGTATGTGCACATTTGATGTTGGGGTTGCTCTAACTTCCGCAAATATTGAGATATCGGGCTGTTTTTTTTTAATCGATAGAGTATCATTCAAGGAAGGTTGGTATTGAATTTGGCGATGATCGGTAAAGTTGCTTTTGCCAATGTGTTCAGAATGTTTTAAAACGTCGAAAAATCGCTATTTCAAAAAATGTCGGTATGTGTGTATGTGTGTATGTATGTGTGTATGTATGTGCCAAATTTACCGAAATTTTTATAACTCCAGAACTAATCAACCAAATTTAAAAAAATTATATATGAAATAGGGGTAGAAAAGACTGAAGAATATAATAGAATTAATAAAAATTGTTAATAATAAAGGGGTTACCGATTTCTGTTAAAAAAACAACCAAGTTTACTGAAATTTCTATAACTCAAGAACTAATCAACCAAATTTTAAAAAATTATATATGAAATAGGGGTAGAAAAGACTGAAGAATATAATAGAATTAATAAAAATTGTTAATAATAAAGGGGTTACCGATTTCTGTTAAAAAAACAACCAAGTTTACTGAAATTTCCATAACTCAAGAACTAATTAACCACATTTTAAAAAAGTATATATGAAAGAGGTAGAAAAGACTGAAGAATATAATAAAATTAGAAATAGTCCAATATTTCAAAATTTGCAAACGTTAAAGCAACCACGGGCATTTCTAAAAAATTCAAAAAAAATTTTTTTAAAAGAACCCCTTTACCGATCATCGCCAAATTCAATACCAACCTTTTTTATTTTAAATTTAACCTTTTATAAATTGAAAAAGGGTTAGCTTAGTAGCACAAGTATGGGGTTTTATAATTGACGCAATGTTGATTTTGGGAGTTCAGGCTACATGGTCCATATATGAACTTCGCATATGGACCTTTGATCGCGTATAAAACTGGATCTAATCAACCAAATCTTAAAGAATTATATATGAAATTAGGGGTAGAAAAGACTGAAGAATGTAATAAAATTAAAAATAGCCCGATATCTTAGCGGAAGTTAGAGCTGCCACACATTTTCAAAAAATTCAAAATTTTACAAAAAATGAACCCCTTTACCGATCATCGCCAAATTCAATACCAACCTTCCTTTAATGATACTTTACATTTAAAAAAAAATTGAGCCCGATATCTCAAAATTTTTTAATGATACTCTGTATAAAATTACATGTATAACTAATACATGTAACTTTTTAAGCAAAAATCGGTAACTCCTTCACCGATCCTCGCCAAATTAAATACCTTTCTTAGATGATACTTTATCCATCAAATAACTTACACATTTTTTAAGCAGAAATCGTTACAGATTTTTTAAGCTGAAATTGTTACACATTTATTAAGCAGAAATCGGTAACCCTTTCACCTCGCAAAATTCAAAACCTTCTTTTAATAATACTCTATATAAAATTACATGTACAGGGTGTATCAAGACGATACAGAGCGGTACGGCGGGTTGCCCATTCGAGCAGGCGCGCATGGTCGTTCACAATTGCGTTGACTTCGGTGCATCACCTATAATCACTCGCATATCTTATTTACAATAAAATGAACTTTGTAGCGCCCGAAGTTGCAATACAATTGTGACGGATTTCCGTAGTAGTAACGTTAAAACAGAAGTCGAGATGACAATACAGGTTATGAAATAAATTTTATTAAGAAAACGAAAGACATCTTCTCTCTCACGAAAAAAGCTCGTACCATAGTCCATCATAATCATTATATATTATAATTTTATTACTTAAATTATTTTTTGCACACAATGTTTATGCACAGGACAAAAGTCAGCAATTAGCATATGTATGCAAATTTAAATTATAAGTCTAATAAATTTCATTCAATGCAAGTTTAAATAATGGCAGAAATCACCATTAACAAATCTTACAATATTCATTTTGTTTAATTAATAAATAATTTATCATTAAATTGATAATCAATTTAACATATCAATACCAATGAGCATTATATAATTCTTTATATAAATGATGCTGCTGCATCTTAAAAATCTTAATCTTAATCTCATAAACAAGAGGTTTATTAGTATAAAATATACATTTTAAATATGATGCTAATGAATAGTTTATATAAGGCAAATTATCATAATATTTGATGAATACTTTTCAGTAATAAATTCCTTGTAGATTCTCTAGCATTATTTACACAAAGATGCTTATTAGCATCAGTATATTGAATTAATTATTAATGTTAATGATGAAATATTAATAATCTGAAATAAATGTTGTTAGACATAAGATCCGCTGATAATCGTTTTTATCGTTATAAATAACGATGAAAACGGTTATCAACGGATCTTGTGCCTAATAACATTTATTTCAGATTATTAATATATATATATATTGTCACGTCTTTTTCATTCCCGGAGCGGTCCGGGCCGTGTGACGGATCAAAAGGGGAAGGAGAGAAGGATGATAGGGCTCTCCGGCAGTTCTCTCGCACCCCCGACACTCCACTAACCGAATTTTATTGTTGGGCGCCAGACGCGTGAATTCGCGTCCGCGAAATCGCGAGCAACTAAAGAGAGAGACGCAAGGCGAAATAAGTCGGTGTGCGAGGAATCGGCTAGCTCGACCTAATAGCAGGGCGGGGTTGATTAAGGGCAGCGCGATGTTCGGCGGGGTGACACGCAAATCATTAACTCATTGTCAGTCAGCTAACAAATGAAAAGGAACATTTATTGTAGAATAACTTTCGGAAAACAATGCGGCCATTTCGGCTTCCATTAATCAGAAAAAGCAAATAGATAGCTGATAACACGGGCGTCAAGTTTTGAACAATAAAGGTGCCATTTCACGTTGACGCTCGACGCTCATTTTCAGCGAGCAAAAATCTTCAAATATAATACATTTTATTTATATATCCACTCTTAAAAAGGCCATGTTAAGGATGTATTACCTATACCTTTCCAGCCAAAAGTACAGTAATCTGAGAAATCCAATATATATCGGTTGTATGCATACTTTAACGGCTTACTACTATTTAATATCATAACAAGAACATTAATGTTACTGATTTAAGTGATTTTAACCAGTTTTTATTATTATTAACAACGTATTTGTAAATATTCTTAATAGAGGCTCAAAACTTTTAGCTGGGAATCTTCCCTGAATCTAACTGCTAGAAATAAAAATCATACATGTATAATGTGGATAAAGACAGAAAGTAACGGTTAAATATGATCAAAAATATCACGCAATGGTATAAAATATTATTATAAAATGAAAATAATACGCTAAATACGAGAATAAAAAATATAAATATTGAGCAAATAACACAAGAAGACGTGGCAACACCGCTCGATTTTAACTGTTGGTTGCACTGAACGTCCGACTGCTATCACATGACTGTTATAGATGTATATTGACAGCTGATTAGAAAAGTGAGGTTTAATAAAAAATGTCGAAGTACGATAGCTACGATTTTCAGCCCGCGGCAATCTTCAAGTTACATCGCATATATACTATAGCATAGAGCGCGCAGTGCGACGTTGCCACGTCTTTAGGCGTTTTCGGCGTCAAACGCCAAAATCCGCGAGAGTGCTGCAGTTTTTACTTTTTTTCTCAGAAACTAGTCAGTGAATCATCGTGAAATTTATAGAAAACCTGTGCCAATGTATCCTCTATACACCGTAATTTTTCTGAGATTTGTTCTCTATTTTTTCTTTACATTCTAAATGCATATGTTTGATAAACTGTCAATCTCCATAAGAACGCATACAAAATTAAAAAATTAATATCTTTTAAACGAGTCAGACAATCGATCTGAAATTTAACACAGGTTTTTAGGACATATAAATGCACAATCTCTGTAAATTTCAACTTGATCCCTTTATTTTGACTGAACGGACATACATCCTTTTAGTCGAATTTATTGTTGCTCCTTTTCCGCGATGCTGATTGGTTATCTCGATGTATTGCACGCGTTACTTCGTGTCAGATGTTATCTCGTGTGAAGCTTGCATCCCGGCTTGCTTCACTATATGATTTATGTGGCTGTCATCGCCAAAGTCGAATGACAATTAAAGTTTTACTTTATTCAAAACGCAGTTATTTTCTTATTGTGGTGTAAATGTTTTGTTTTAAAAAAAAGCTAAATGGCGCGCACTGCGCGCGCGCTTGTAGTGTCTAGTATATATAAATTTACTTATACTGAGAATGAGCGTCGAGCGTCAACGTGAAATGGCACCTTTATTGTTCAAAACTTGACGCCCGTGTTATCAGCTATCTATTTGCTTTTTCTGATTAATGGAAGCCGAAATGGCCGCATTGTTTTCCGAAAGTTATTCTACAATAAATGTTCCTTTTCATTTGTTAGCTGACTGACAATGAGTTAATGATTTGCGTGTCACCCCGCCGAACATCGCGCTGCCCTTAATCAACCCCGCCCTGCTATTAGGTCGAGCTAGCCGATTCCTCGCACACCGACTTATTTCGCCTTGCGTCTCTCTCTTTAGTTTCTCGCGATTTCGCGGACGCGAATTCACGCGTCTGGCGCCCAACAATAAAATTCGGTTAGTGGAGTGTCGGGGGTGCGAGAGAACTGCCGGAGAGCCCTATCATCCTTCTCTCCTTCCCCTTTTGATCCGTCACACGGCCCGGACCGCTCCGGGAATGAAAAAGACGTGACAATATATATATATATATTAATAATCTGAAATAAATGTTATTAGGCACAAGATCCGTTGATAACCGTTTTCATCGTTATTTATAACGATAAAAACGATTATCAGCGGATCTTATGTCTAACAACATTTATTTCAGATTATTAATATTTCATCATTAACATTAATAATTAATTCAATATACTGATGCTAATAAGCATCTTTGTGTAAATAATGCTAGAGAATCTACAAGGAATTTATTACTGAAAAGTATTCATCAAATATTATGATAATTTGCCTTATATAAACTATTCATTAGCATCATATTTAAAATGTATATTTTATACTAATAAACCTCTTGTTTATGAGATTAAGATTAAGATTTTTAAGATGCAGCAGCATCATTTATATAAAGAATTATATAATGCTCATTGGTATTGATATGTTAAATTGATTATCAATTTAATGATAAATTATTTATTAATTAAACAAAATGAATATTGTAAGATTTGTTAATGGTGATTTCTGCCATTATTTAAACTTGCATTGAATGAAATTTATTAGCCTTATAATTTAAATTTGCACACATATGCTAATTGCTGACTTTTGTCCTGTGCATAAACATTGTGTGCAAAAAATAATTTAAGTAATAAAATTATAATATATAACGATTATGATGGACTATGGTACGAGCTTTTTTCGTGAGAGAGAAGATGTCTTTCGTTTTCTTAATAAAATTTATTTCATAACCTGTATTGTCATCTCGACTTCTGTTTTAACGTTACTGCTACGGAAATCCGTCACAATTGTATTGCAACTTCGGGCGCTACAAAGTTCATTTTATTGTAAATAAGATATGCGAGTGATTATAGGTGATGCACCGAAGTCAACGCAATTGTGAACGACCATGCGCGCCTGCTCGAATGGGCAACCCGCCGTACCGCTCTGTATCGTCTTGATACACCCTGTACATCTTATATTTAAGCAAAAATCGGTGATCCCTTCACCGATCCTCGCCAAATTAAATAACAATCTTCCTTTAATGATACTCTATCCATCAAATAACTTAGGGTAGATTGAGGCGAATCGGATTAATATAAGTTTTAAGATAATTTTCGTTAGTGTTTTATTTTAAACGAGCTATTTTATCGTGCTAATTAGGAATCCGATTTGCCTCGGTCTACCCTATACATTTTTTAGGCAGAAATTGGTAATCCTTTCACTAATCTTCGCCAAATTCAAAAAAACCTCCCTTTAATGATACCTTATATATAAGATTACATGTATGACTTGTACACTTTTTAGGCAAAAATTGGTAACCCCTTCACCGATCATTGCCAAATTCAACACCAGTCTATCTTTAATGATATTCTATCTATAAAAAAAAGTGTGCAAGTAGAAACTTGCACATTGCTTCCTCATAGTTTTTAAGTGTGCAAGTAGAAACTTGTACATTGCTTCCTCATAGTTTTTAAGTGTGCAAGTGGAATCTTGTACATTGCTTTCTCATAGTTTTTAAGTGAGCAAGTAGAAACCTGCACATTGCTTCCTCTATGAGGAAGCCAAATTAATAAATATCTACTAATAATTATGCATAAAAAAACAGGCTTCCTCATAGAGGAAGCAATGTGCAAGTTTCTACTTGCACACTTAAAAACTATAAGGAAGCAATGTGCAAGTTTCTACTTGTTTAAAATGTCTTTATCGGTTTTTTTTAAGTTATGAATTTTAAAAGAAAAAGTAATTTTTGCACAATTTTCACGACTTCATTCGACTTATTTGCAAATATCTTTGAAGGTAAACGTTAAATCACAATATCATTTACATGGTCTTGTTCCTTACAGTTTGGCACACAATTTAAAAAAAAAGAGTTAAAATTGATGTACAAGACGCGAAGTTATAGTTGAAATATGCGAGTCGGGTATGGCATACTCGATGTTATGTGTTAGCGGTACAGACTGGACAGTATGTGTTTAAGGGTTAAAGATGTACCTGTTATAGACAAGTATAGTTAATAATGAAACGTCAGGGTCAGAAGATCGTCGCTGTCCACTGGATCATCGAAGTCAAGCAACACGGGCGCGGTACTGTACTAGAATGGGTGACCGCCTTGAGAGAGCGGTTATATATACACACACGATATGTAAAGAAACAGTTTAAAAAGCGTTCTTTTTCATAGACTACGTTTACACGGTGGCTTATAAGCCGAAGTTATAACTGCCGTATACTATCCGATCCAAAACTTTTCTTCTTTTTATCAATATAATTACTTAAATATGAGCCTCTTTCATACTCTAAACATTTGAATTAATCTCCTTTGATATATACATACTAGAAAGTGTAGTTTAAAATCAAAAGAAGCTCTTATTTAAATGATTATTATGATCAAAAGAAGAAACGTTTTGGATCGGATAGTATACGGCAGTTATAACTTCGGCTTATAAGCCGCCGTGTAAACGTAGTCATAGATAAAGAAAAAGAACGTTTTTTTATAAACGTTTATCAAGTGGACATTTTAACATTTTAATTTCATAAAAATTTTTAGAAGCGCTTTGTTTAAGAGATATATTGGCATTTAACATTTTTATTACTAGACATCACAGACGCGCGCTACGCGCGCTCTATTTATTTTTAATATTTCACTGTTACTATTACACTATTAACCACACAACTGTCAAAATATGCTATGACAGTCACTCATGAAGTAAGCGCAACAAGAGAACCAATCGACATCGCGGAAAAGCATCACCAATATTTCGATAGATTCGAGTATCGATGACATGCCCTTTCTAGAAGAGGATAAAGATTTATAAAATTATTGTCAGGTTATAATAAATATATTAATAGACCGGTATTCATAGTCATCCTATATGTATATTTGTATATATATATATATATATATATATATATATATATATATATATATATATGGGGCATTCTTTCTCAACGTCACACCCCCCCTGCCCATTTCAAATTTTGGTTAAAAAAACTTTCATTAGGCTCAAATTACAGCAAATTTTATCTATTTTTCCATGCCGTGTGGCAGTTTTAAAAAATTCAACATGGCTAACCAAAAATGGCGGATAAGTGTAACTGCAACTTGAAATACGAGATTAAGGCCGGTATTCATAGTCGAGTATTATATCCAAGATCGTCTTAAGTACAGTCTTAAGGCGTCATCAGCCAATCAGAGGGCCGTATTAGCATCTTAAGACATCACTTAAGACGGTCTTGAAATAAGAATCGACTATGAATACCGGCCTAAAATATGTGGATTTTCATGACACTTGGTACGTAAAGGTTTTTGGGGTCGCTGAATACGAATCTTATATCTCCTTATAATCAGTACGAACTACATTTTGCAAGATTTCGACGCGTGCGAGCGTAACGATTGCGTACAGCCGCGTGGTCGCTCGATGCCGCGAA
The DNA here is from genome assembly GCA_035220575.1 of Temnothorax rugatulus. Lineage (NCBI taxonomy): Eukaryota > Metazoa > Arthropoda > Insecta > Hymenoptera > Formicidae > Temnothorax > Temnothorax rugatulus. Next base: position 20,581 of record JASTWL010001162.1, read on the forward strand.
CAACTTTCAAGCAAATTGGATCGCTTTTTTTAAAAAATCGTCCGCCATATTGGATCCGCCATTTTGAATTTTGAACAACTGACTTCAGATTCGTATTCAGCGACCCCAAAAACCTTTACGTACCAAGTGTCATGAAAATCCACATATTTTAGGCCGGTATTCATAGTCGATTCTTATTTCAAGACCGTCTTAAGTGATGTCTTAAGATGCTAATACGGCCCTCTGATTGGCTGATGACGCCTTAAGACTGTACTTAAGACGATCTTGGATATAATACTCGACTATGAATACCGGCCTTAATCTCGTATTTCAAGTTGCAGTTACACTTATCCGCCATTTTTGGTTAGCCATGTTGAATTTTTTAAAACTGCCACACGGCATGGAAAAATAGATAAAATTTGCTGTAATTTGAGCCTAATGAAAGTTTTTTTAACCAAAATTTGAAATGGGCAGGGGGGGTGTGACGTTGAGAAAGAATGCCCCATATATATATATATATATACAAGAGTAATTCTTCTTCGTAAAGAATTAATGTCTTTCGTAGACTTTCTGTTTAATAGCATTCCAAAAAATCCAATGGCGTCAAATCTGGAGAGTGTGCAAACCAAGCCACAGTTCCAGCACGACCAATCCACCGATCGTTATAATGATTTAGCCATTATCGAGGACCTCTGCCGTAATGTGCAGGACAACAATCTAATTGAAACCAGGAGTTTCTTCTCATGTCTAACGAAACATCTTCAAAAAGATTATAAAAATTATTATTTAGAAATTGTAGAAATGTGTCCGGTCCGCATTGAGCCTTGATAATTACAGCTATCCAGTGCCGCTCTGCCACTTCTGCCGTGAAAGGAAGATGCCAAGCCTGTCTCAATGTTCAAGGCCGTGACTTTGAACAAAATTTATAATTATATTAAATTTTTCCCTACTTTTTAGTAATACAGTAATTGAAAGACACTATTAATTTATTTATTATAACCTAATAATTTTTTACAAAATGTTCCACTTCTAAAAAAGGTATCTCATCGATACTCGAATCTGTCGAAGTATTGTTGTCGCTTTTCCACGATTGGTTCCCTCGTTACGCTTAATTACTTCATGTACGGCTGTTATGGTATATTTTTTGACAGTTGTGTGGTTAATAGTGTGATAGTAACAGTAAAATACTAAAGCTAAATAGCGCGTGTCTGTGATGTCTAGTATAAAAATATTCAGTTGTCAATATTTCATAAACAGAGCGTTTACTCTAGAGAAATTTTTTTGTTTTGAAGTCCTTTCATATTTTAGATTATTTAAATTAAGCTACTTAATCCTGAAAAACCCTGTATATTGCAGTATTTAAAAATGTATCTGTGTGTTTTTTATTTGCACGTATGTGTACGTGTGTGTGGAAGAAGGGGCTGGAAGGAGAAGTAAATGCTTATATAATCATTAGGAAAAAATTTAAGTAACACATGTTTATTTATGTACACACATTTATAATCTCTCTCTCACACACACACACACACATATACACGCGCGCGCGCACAAACGTGCGCGCACGCGATTGTTACTTCTCCTTCCTTCCTTCACATACAGGTATACACACGTGCAAATAAAAAACACAGATACATTCATAACCATCAAATATATATATGCACAGTGCTTATAATATTTAGAATCTCTCGGCTTAACTAAAAGAAACCTATTTAGAACATGATGCTCAAATTCAACATTTCGAATGGCTATAGCAAAAGAAACTAGCCATAATCAAGCTTTGTGCTTAGAGACTTTTAATCAGTGAGCCAAAAACTATAACATAGGGGAGACCGAAACTAGTTGGTACACTTTTTTAAATAATTTTTTTACATGTAACTAATGAATAGAATACAAGCCACAAAATAATTGTTTAATAGCCGCATGCTTATACAACACAAAAATAATTTTTTTAACTGAATAGTATAATTAATTTTGTTGCATCAATAAAAATTATAAGGCGACTACATTTGTAAACAGTCAACAACTAGTCCCATATGTGGAGTAAGTTGTTACAGTACTGGATTAAGTTATGAAAGATCCAGTTTTCAAAGTATAATATCTATATTTAATAAAGAGAAATAACAACATGTGTTATATTACATTTACATTGTTGGGTACCAAATTGCAATATAGATATAATGTTACTAATGTTCTATATTGACTGGTTCTGATACGTAATAAGGGACGGTTAATAAACGGTAAAATTTTACTCTCAGATGAAAGATTCCATAGCTCTAACATCAGAATGGTTAAAGACATCTTGACTAACAATTGCTTTCCGAAGTCAATTATCAATAAACATATTGCCAAAAGGTTAAATCATCTTAAAACACGTAATAACACGTCTACGGATGATAATACATTTTTTTATCTAAAGAATTGCATACCGTTACCATACATTAAAGATCTGAGTGATGTCATATGTCGAGATTTGAGAAAGGTCAACATTAACACTCTGTTTCCAGTCCCTAAAAAACTTGATTGCATAATTAGAAGAGGGAATGGGGAACGGAATTTAGTCAATCGTTAAAAGAAACAGAAAGAAATATATCTTTCTTTTTCACAGTGGAAATGTCCACTATAACCGTGCGTACCAGCTCGCTTGTCACGACATCTCCTCAAGAAAGGAGCTTCCTACCTCGAGCTCTGCAGGAATAGTATAAATCTTTTCTTAATAAATGCTGAAGATGGCTCGAAAGAAAAGCCGAAACGTTCGTCACATTTAAATACACGTTTTAGTTTTATTTGCGCACCACGTTCCGCGCCCGACTCGCATTCGCCGTTAAATCTTTGACACATTCACGAGTCTAATTATATTATTTATAAATATTTGGTTGATATACTTATTAGATATTAAAATAATAAATTTAATTAGGATTAGTCTAGAATTATTGAAGTAGCAGATAAATTGGTTATAGACTTTGTAGGAATTAGAAGTATTTATATATTGACTTCAATAAACGAATTGCTCGCGGACAATATACTCGTCAGTCAATAAACTTAATTGTCACTCATAATATTCTTTTTTATCACCGATTCAGTAATCTGCAAATTTACTTTGATCGGACGTACAGTCTCCATCACCATAATCATTTTAAATTTCACTCTTTATGTGTCGTATTTACTATAAATGAATCGAAGATAATACAATTTTTTGAGAACAAAAATTCTCCTTGCTTTTCTGCATTGAGCATTTTATATTTGACACACACACACACACACACACACACACACACACACACACACACACACACACGCACGCACGCACACACACACACATACACAGAGTGGACCATTTTAATCAATCCACGCGAATATCTCGAAAAGGAGAAGTTTTTTCAAAAAATATTTTCGAAAAAAGTTGTATGGTTTCAAGGAGTACATAAGATGGTGTCATTGGTTTGACCTTAGACGTTTGAAGATCACATGAAAGTCACCTTTAATTTCTTAAATAGAATCTCCTATATTGTAATATATCGTTTGAAAGGGCATAAAATAAGAAAAATGTTGGCACAAATGTTGGCAGGAGGTCGATACGTTGACCCATTCAAAAGTTATTTATATATATATGGGGCATTCTTTGTCAAATCGGACACCCCCCCTGTCCAAAAATGAGGGCAACCGAAAAATTTCTTTTAGGACTCATTTTATAGCTACATGTATGTACTTTCGTGTTAACTCCGGCGTTTTTGAAAAACCAATATGGCGGACCCAACCTGGGAAAACTGAACTTTAAAAAGCAATATCGCTCATTAGAGCGTACTAAAGCGGTTGCTTTTTTATGAAATCCAGCGGTACAGTGTTTTCTTCGTCCCTAGTAACGAATTTGTACTAAAAATATCAAAGTAGAACTATGTCTTTCCCGGAGGGGGGGGGGGGGGGGTAACTTCGGGTGCACGACTGCAACGTTTTCTTGCAACGTTTTCTTGAAACGTTTTCTTGCAACGTTTTCTTGCAACGTTTTCTTGCAATGTTTTCTTGTAACGTTTTCTGCAACGTTTTCTTTTTCTCGAAAAGTATTAAAGGAAAATATACTTTATTATATAGTTTTTGAAAGCTCTCGATGTAAGCTAAATGTTTCTGCAATTTAATAAATAAATAAATAAATAAATAAATAAACAAATAAATAAATAAATAAGTAAATAAGTAAATAAGTAAATAAGTAAATAAGTAAATAAGTAAATAAGTGAATAAGTGAATAAGTGAATAAGTGAATAAGTGAATAAGTGAATATGTGAATAAGTGAATAAGTGAATAATTGAATAAGTGAATAAGTAAATAAGTAAATAAGTAAATAAGTAAATAAGTAAATAAGTAAATAAGTAAATAAGTAAATTTCAATTCAATTCAAAAGGTACTTTATTACCCACATGGGGTTTCAAAGGGCGTTTTGTAGGGACGT